>JABTTQ020002051.1:0-50000 GCA_016081115.2 Rehmannia glutinosa
TTCAGCGGACTAATACAGGGGATTTGCCCGTCGATGACAACCGGAATACCCAACATCCTCAAAATGAATAGATCAAGCGGTCATTATGCATGAAGCCCATAGGAGCATGGCGGGTTTTCTAATAAAAGAAAGCACTGAAACACGAATAGCAACATTTGAGAACTTGGACTCCTCAAACACCGCCTTTGTTGCGACAAGACCAAATCACCCAAAGAAAGGTAATCAACGTTAACTTCCACAAAAAAAGAATTTGAGAGCTTCCTTTCACATCCAAACTCGAAGAATAACCCCCAAATGCGGCGGAAAAATCCAATTGTACATTGAATAGACGGTGAAATACTCCCGATTAGAGCGAATAATGGGGCGATCCCAGAAGCGGTGATCGAGATCTCGAGAATCCGAAAGCAAAGGCGACAAACCGCAGTCGAAATCCCGCTTTTGCAAATGACCCCACAAAGGAAGCTTATTATGAATCAGCGCAAGCAAACATAGATCGCGTGTTGGAATACTAGGATTCAGCCACTTACCCCAACGAACCACCGAAATCTCGGGTGAAGATGCCGATAAGCAATACGAGAAAAACAGAGCCGTGAACCGATCTAGACCATACCCGAGAATCATCTTCACCCACAACAGGCATAGTCAAGATGTCCATAACAATATCCTCACAATTCGGAATGAACAGGGAAGTGAAGTGCCAAACACCATCAACTAAATAATCAGAAATCGCGAGATAATCTCTTCTAAAACCGAGAGGAACGCCCATCTTATCCGCAATACTATATCCAAGCCAATTATCCCACCAAAAAGATATAGAGGTGCGAGTCCCGATAATCCAAATGAGTCTTCCTTAAGGGGAGATGTAAAGGCGAAACCCGACCAAAGTGAAGAAGTAACTTAGGAGAGGCCTTAGGCTCAAGAGACCGATCAAAAATCGCTCAAGAAGGAAACAAGCCGCTAATGAACCCGAAGCCAAAATATCCCTGCCATGCGCATCGAGAAAGGATGCATTCATAGATGAGATCGAACGCAAGCCCAAACCACCTTCGGTAGGAGCACACATCGTGCCCCGAGGAAGCGATGACCAACCCCCTTCTTTGTGATGTCTCGGTCAAATAAAATTGCGAGCGGCTCGGTCCAACGACGAGTCGGGGTGGTGGCCACCTATAGACCATCATTGAGTGGACAACAGAATCAAGATCAGAATTGACCAAGCGGACCACGACCCGCCATAGAAAGAGAATGCCCTTCCGATTCTTGAATTTGCAAATAATACGATCCACAATAGGTTCCAATGCATCCGCCAGAGCTCGAAAAGCGGAACCCCAGGTAAATAAAAGCGGGTTTTTCTTCCCGCATTCTAATAGCAAGAAGAATAGCCCGCTTATAACGCACAAATTTACCAAAATAAATGGTAGACTTGTCCCGATTAGCATATTGGCACGAAAAATTGCTCATAATCGAAATAATGCGCGAAATAATGCGCCAAAGTGGCTTTAGATGCCTGGCGAGAAAATAATCACATCGTCGCATATAACAAGTGAGATGGGAAGGAGATGTCGCGGCCGGCCGAATACCGTGTAGAGCACGAGATTGAGCTTGGCGACTAATAAGATTACTCGAGAACCTCTTGGCAATGCAAAAGAGAAGCGGAGACAGAGGATCCCCGCCAGCGGACCGCGAGAACAACAAAATACCCAATGGCGAGCCATTCAAAAGAAGCAGAAGTCTAGCAGATGAAGAATGCTAGTAATCCAACCACAAAAAGTATTTGAAAAACCAAAAGCTTTCATGACGTGCAACAAGAAATCCCAAAAAAGTGTGTCGAAAGCCTTGCGAATGTCCACCTTGATGGCCATATTACCACCATACGCCCGACGATCTAAACAATTAATGCACTCCGAAGCAATAGAGACGCAATCATGAATACGGCGACCATAATAAAAAACCAAACCGAATGGAGAGATGATAGATCTTTGTGATCGGGACGCCAATCACAGAGGAGAGAATTTTAGTGATAATTTTAAACAAAAAATTGCTAAGTACGATAGGTCGAAATTGATCAATTTTGACCGCTTCAAAAATCTTGGGGATGAGAACCACAAAACTAGAATTAAGCCGGAGGAATCACCCAAGTATCAAAAAAGTGTTGAGCGGCATGAACCACATCATCGTAAACCACTTCCCAAGCAAACCGATAGAATTTCCGAGGAAAGCCATCGGGGCAGGAGCGCTCAAAGGGTCCATATCAAAGACCGCATCTTTAACTTCATCATATGTCGGACGACTCGTGAGGATCGATTGTGAAGCAGTGTTGACTTCAAGCGTCGATAAGAGAGGAGATCAGGGCAACGAATGTGAAGTAGAGCAAAAGACGCTTTGAAAAGGTTCTCGTATCTTGAGTGACATGTTCCGTGATAATAACAGGATCTCTACAAAGCTCTCCATCAATAATAAGGGAAGAAATGGAGTTCGACATCTACGAATCTTAGCGCACGTTGAAAAAAGTAGTATTGCGGTCCCCATCTTTAAGCCAAGAAATACGGCTTCTTTGACGTAACATCTCGTATTCCTTGCTTCAAAACCTCCTAACATCGCATTAGACTCTCTACTTGACAAAAAAGCTCCTCAGAATAGCCTCAAATGCAATGGTGGTATCTTGAATCGAGGTAATGGAGGAGAGAATGGACTCTTTTTCTTTGAAAGACATTACCAAAAACATCGATATTCCATTCCTTAAGGCGAGCTTTGAGGCGTTTAAGCTTGCCCGAGAATCCTACCCCGAGGAGAATGGAGGATGTCGGCAAAACCCAAGAATCGTGAATCATTTGTATAAAGCTTTGTCATCAAGAGTCCACATGTTTCAAACTTAGGAAAGGTCCGGGAGCGACAAAGAAGTGTCTTACAAGTGATGGAAATAGGATGATGGTCCGACATAGTGCGAGGCAACACGTGGCGATGAACCATTTCCATAATCCCGAATCCTCCTGTCATAAGACCCGATCAATACGAGATTCCACGTGATTACCCGTGTGCATACGACCCTTCCAAGTAAATTTATGACCGGACGAAGGGATATCAATCAACTGGCCATCCTCAATAAAGCTCAAAAATTCCTGACAGGAATTCGCATTAGGAGCATGCAAACTACGACGTTCATGAGCACCCAACACCGCATTGAAATCCCCCACGACCAGATAATTAGAGCTCCGATGAGCCAACAAATCCCGCCAAAGATCACGACGCCGAACATAAGAAGCATGCCCATGCACAAAACCAATACGGATATTACCTACCGACAAACTCGCTTCAACCAAAACAAGTTGATCGGACATATGTAATAACAGAAGGCGAAATAAAGCAGTAGAAACAAGAATCCATATATTAGAATGCATGCCAGGTCGTTGATTAAGCGCAAAATAGAAAATCCCATGCTCGACGAGAAAAGAGGAATGAATAGGCGAGATATCCGTTTTAGGTTCCACCGCACAAAGCCAATCGGCTTGATAAAGAAAGCAATCTTTGACGGGAGCATACGCCGAGAGATCATTCAAATCCCTCGAGCGTTCGGTGAAGAATATTCATTGATTGTCGATCGGCTCCCATGCGAGCGATTGATTATCATGGGATTCCTCCTCAATCTCATCCGCCCATGATCTAGAGGCTACCATATTCATAGAATTATGATATTCGACTCCCACAGGGAACTCTAAATTTGGCTAGAAGGACCTCCTTTCGGACAACAGAGAGTTTTTGTCGAATTTCTGGAGTTTTTTATCCGCTAAGGTATCCGGAAGAATTATCCGAATTGTGCAACGAGGAAAATGGTATCGAGAGATTGACATCCTTGTAACACCGTAAGATCAATATTCCCGATAGTGTTCCCAACGTCGATTGGACTCATTTGCTTCATTACCATATGACTTATCATTCCTATTAGCCATAAAAGACTCAACATGGGGGCATGGGAATCATCAACCATATCCTCGAGTCGGACCCCACCTCAATCTCCAAAATAGGATTGTCAATATGTGCAACCGTTTTAGCGGCATCCCATGCATGTCGTCAATTTCACTATTATCTCCGGTCATCCCAAGCAAAGAGCAAAGAAAAGCATTAAAAGTAGCGGTGTTAGAAGGGTTACCCGGAAGAAGGAGATTTAGGTGCATTACTCTATCAAGAGGTTCCCAAAACCGCATGTTCAAATGTTTCCCATCAACCAAATCATTTGTCGTGTTCACCATATTTCCACGATGATTAAGCTTAGGGAAAGGCTACGACCACGTCTAGGAGCATTAGAAGCAAAGTCTTTTCGCAAAACGAAATAGAATGTCCAACTATTTCACAATGCCGACAAAACTCGTAACCGTTCATAATTGAAGAAAACAAAACCCGAGTGTCGATGCGTTCAATCATCATTTTTTAAGGCAAACTATGCGATAAATCCACATCCACAAGAACCCTAGCATAGTGACCCATCATGCCATGCAAAGTGTTATTATCAATCTTGATTGGCGTTCCAATGGCCCGAGCAATACCCAAAAGAATTTCCGGATGCCAATATTCGTAGCTTAAACCAAATATACGTACCCAAATCTGTGCAATAGAACCCTTGACATTATCTGGGTCAAAATCCGGAGTCCATGACTGAAGTCGGAATAAACCCGGAGATAATGACCAAATTTTTTTACGCCAAACCACATCACGATCAAACAAATTATTAAAATGCAAATTAAAATAGCCCTTACCAAGAGAAATAATCCGAAAATTTGAAGACAAACCCCATAAATCCTTCAATTTAGCATGAAGTTGGGCAGTAGAAAATGGTTTATCACCTTTGTTGTATAAAGTCTTACCAATAAGAGATTGTTCACAAATTTTACGACGGGATTCATAAATCTCATCAGAAATTTTAAGGGAAAGCAGATTACCCTTTCTAACTGGAAGGAGAGAACCACCATGAACGTCTAGCGAAGGAGCAATTACCACAGATTTCATGAGGATTTGTCGGAAGGGAGTAGGTTCGGACTGGACAACAGCGGTGTTTGAAGAAGTTGCTTGGGTATTTGCTGGAGGTGCAGACGGCAAGGAGCAGGTCGCCGGAGACGACGACGGAAACGCGATTGGGCCATGTATATTGGGAGGCGATATCTCAGGGAAGAGGAGAAAATCCATAGGGGAAGTTGTTATTCCAGCCGGAGGCCGGAAAATGTTCATGTAATCATCTTGACCGAAATTACAGGTTGAGTGGGTGCGACCTGGACTGCAGTCGATAAAGAGCGGTGAATGTGACCGGAGAAAACCAGAAATTCCGGCGAATGGAGGCGGTGGAGCTGCTTCAGCGGCGTTCGACACTGAGCGGTGTCGTTTCAGTCCCCATCTTGATTAATTTGAAATTTTCTGGACTAGGGTTTCGAAGGTTGGGGCTTTTTGCTTTTGAGTGAAATTTCTTAGGATTTCGAAAGTTGGGGTTTCGAAAGCTGGGCCTTTTCACCTTGAGTGGCTATGAAGGCTGGAGATGTCGAGCGATGAACGGTGGTGGGATTTCCGCCTACGGTGGTTGCGAGTTTTTGGATTTATCAATTTTTGCCAATTATGGTGAAATGAGCCCTGTTATGTTATTGAAAGCAAGATTGAGATATTCAAGATTTGGGCAGTTTGTGAAGAGGGTTTCTGGGATATGGCCAAAAATACCAGCATGCTTAGAAAGGTGATGTGATTCAAGAGCTTCCCCCAAAAAGACCCGAGTATCAACACGTTATTAAGAGCCTCGGTTACGACCTAGGGCTAGAGAGATAGAGAGAGAAAGAGACCTGATTGAAGCGATTTGGGTTGTTTTATGTTTCTGATAGATTTGATGGTGATGTTTTGCAAGTTATGAGTTCTGATGAATTTCATTCATGTGTCTTCCAAGAATGTGGGATTTTGTGCATTTTCTTTTTGGAAATTTGTTTTTAGTTGAAGTGTTTCAAATCCAATTATGCAGTTTCACAATGTGAAGATTAATAAGTTGTTTAATATAGTGTTTCGATACACTAGATTAATCAAAACACTAGATTAATGTGACGTGTAAATTAATGACGTCATGTTGTACACGTGGCAATCTTTCGCGAGTATTGAAACACGATTTGGATAGAAGATCTCAAATAGTTGTTGTTAGCTTTTGTGGGATTTTGTGCATTTTTTTTTTTTGGAAATTTGTTTTTAGTTGAAGTGTTTCAAATCCAATTATGCAGTTTCACAATGTGAAGATTAATAAGTTGTTTAATATAGTGTTTCGATACACTAGATTAATCGAAACACTAGATTAATGTGACGTGTAAATTAATGATGTCATGTTGTACACGTGGCAATCTTTCGCGAGTATTGAAACACGATTTGGATAGAAGATCTCAAATAGTTGTTGTTAGCTTTTGTAATTTATCCTTCTTTTCTTGAATTGGTATAAGTATACTAAGTATTTTAGTTTGATGTTTCTATTTTCTGCCATAAAATATTTTAGGCAAATATGCTGCTAAAGTTTCCTTTTTTAGATGCTTTAAATCCTTGAAAACATTCCATCTGCATTCAGACTTTCCAATTTACCCCTTTTGCAAAATACCAAAATGAGAAAATTAATTTTTTTTTATCAATATTATTTAATTTACCAACTTTGCATAACTAATGTAACAGGAAGATTTCAATTATATATACTCGTTAACATTCATTTTTCTTAATATCTTGATGATTCAAATAACTGCTTAATATACCAATTCAAGAAAATTATAATCTTTTGTGCTTTGTCCAACACGTTTCAAGATGGTAATCATCTTTTATACCTTTTCAAAGTCTTATAGATGATCACTCATTAATATTCATTTTTCGGTCTTATAGTTGGAAAATATCCGGAAAATTGTATTAGTTGTTATTCCATCACATTGACTTCAATATTTCCTTTGTGTAGTACAAGAGTTTTTGGAGTTTCAACAGAGTCCATGCAGCTTTCGTTCGATTCCAGGGGTAACTGTGTACCAACTATACTACTAATGATGCAAAGGCGCTTGTATTCGCAAGGTGGCCTGCAGGTAATAACATTGCCTTGTATTCCTTTTCTTAGTCTTTTTTCTATTTATTAACATACAACAATAATAGTTGAAGTATTATGTTGTTAGAACTCTGGAAAACTAATTTATGTTTCTTTCGATTTTCAGTCTGAAGGAATCTTCAGAATTAATCCGGAGAATGGCCAAGAAGAATATGTCAGAGAACAACTAAACAATGGAGTGATCCCTGATAACATCGACGTTCATTGTTTAGCTGGCCTAATTAAGGTACTTTTCTGCAACTTCATCACACCTCAATCTTTAATTATACAATTTTTCGTTAAAACGTCTTTTCATTAGAAAATACTCGATTTTTATTTGGAACTAAAGTACCACATACAAATCTACCATTTTGTGGCTTTCAGGTCTTGCTAGAGAGAGACCTAACATTGTTTTATGTTACTGGAAGTTGGAACCACCCAAAAGTTTTTTAATGTTTGTGTAAAAATGATTAATTTATCTGTACCGAGAAAAACATTGCTTAGTTAAATTTGACCTCAAGAAATATTGGTGCGGCTAAGAAAGTAAGAAGTTTTTTTCGATGATTTTACAATATCAATCATGTAATGGGACATGACTAGAGCAACTATCTCAACTCATCGCCGTCTCATCGTATTTTCCATGCAAGTGGAAAAACCTATGATGATGATGGTTTTGGAATTTCATCTCATTTCTCCTTCGTATGAAGGTTGCGTCAGGAAAGGCATCCGGCGTAAAACTTTGCCACTTTGCTTTTTGTGTGAATTTGTAGTGTTAACTAATTTTAGACAATTAATTGACACTATAAACTTCATACCACCGACCCCACATAGTGGGATAAGGTGCAGTTGATGATGATGATGATGATCTTCTTTCTCTTGTGCTCGCGTTTCTAATTTGTGCCAGTGTGTAAAATTTGATACGGCCTTCTCATGTATTTTGTTCATTTTAGGCTTGGTTTAGAGAACTACCGAGCGGGATATTGGATTCTCTGCCTCCGGAGCAGGTAATGGAGGCCCAAGCAGAAGACGAATGCACTCATCTCGTGAGGCTTCTTCCACCAACAGAAGCTGCACTGTTAGATTGGGCGATTAATCTAATGGCCGATGTTGCTCAGTTGGAGCATTTCAACAAAATGAATGCACGTAATATCGCCATGGTTTTCGCACCAAATATGACTCAGGTTAGCAGAAAAATCGAGCTTTTTCTTGATCAGCAGAATCCATTTCCACAAGTGTTAGCTACAAAAAATACCCCTGCAGTTCAGTCTCATTATAAAAGAATACCAGTTATCTTTCAAAATTACAAAAACTCCCTTGATGTTTATTTTTATTTTACAAATTACACCCTGTCGAGGGGGTGTTGTTTAAGAAAATACAAACCTCAATGGCGTTTGTAATATAGTAAAGATAACTGGATTTTTTTTTGGTAATTAAAGCTAAAAATCACTTGTAGATTTAACCTTTCCATAATTCAGAAACCAAGAATTGGGCATTTTCCAACAGGCTCTATTAGTTTTAGTGATAATTACAAAAACTACCAATATGGTTTAGCCTAATTACAAAAACTACCAATATTCTTTTAAAATTGCTAATACCCGCATTGACATTTGTTTTTTCCTTACAAAATGTACCTCCAATGCATCCTCAAGAAGGGAGTATTTGTTAGGTAAATACAAATCTCAAGGGGGCATTTGTAATTTTGAAAGGTAACTCGAGTTTTTTTTTTGTAATTAGCCCTTGTTTTTTTAATTTTTTTAGGGATAATTTAAAAAACACCCCTGAGGTTTGGGTTAATTACAAAAAAACCCAGACATATTTCAAAAATTACAAAATACCCCTCCAAGTCAAAAATTACTAATACCCCCATTGACATTTGTTTTTTCCTTACAAAATGTACCTCCAATGCATCCTCAAGAAGGGAGTATTTGTTAGGTAAATACAAATCTCAAGGGGGCATTTGTAATTTTGAAAGGTAACTCGAGTTTTTTTTTTGTAATTAGCCCTTGTTTTTTTAATTTTTTTAGGGATAATTTAAAAAACACCCCTGAGGTTTGGGTTAATTACAAAAAAACCCAGACATATTTCAAAAATTACAAAATACCCCTCCAAGTTTCTTTTTGTCTTAATTTTAGGGTGTAACATTAATACTCTTGTAAATGTCAGGGGGTTTTTTGAAATGTTTTTGAAAATCACTGGAAAAAATGTAAGATGGAATCAAACCTCAAGGAATTTTTTGTAATTTTCAAAGAACTCTGGGTTTTTTTTAATTAGCGCAAACCTTAGGGATGTTTTTGTAATTATCCCTTTTTTATTTATTCTCTTAATTTTGCATGCTATCTGGTCTTAGGGTCAAATATTGATAGTTTTTTTTTTTTTTTTTTTTTTTTTTTTAACTTAAGATGTCAGATCCTCTAACAGCATTGATGTTTGCTGTCCAAGTAATGAACTTTCTCAAGACTCTCATAGTCAAAGCCTTGAGAGAAAGAGAAGATTGTCTAGTCGAAGCCGGTCCTCCAATGCTGCCATTAGAGCCTTCAGACAAAGACGGTCATTACAGCATTTCGAAACCAGCAACTCTTGAAGCCAATGAAGAAGACAATCTAAACTTAGCAGAAGAAAAACCACTGTCAAATCAGATTAGTACCTCTAATTCTCAGGCTGAATCAAGAACAGACAATCAAACTCACGGTTTTCTAAGTTCGATCGAAAATATTGCCGATAATACCCCTGCTGATAATCCAAATTCTCTGGGAAAAATGAAGGATGAAGTTGATCAAGGTGAAAATACTGCTGTTGGAATTGGAAGAACACAACGAAGAAGCCGGAGGGGTAAAATCGGTCAGCCTAGTAATAATCGAAACGATACCAACAAGAAAGGATCAAGAAAACATAGTATTTCACGATCGGTTGGCCAGACCGATGAGAATGTAGAGACGAAGAAGGAATTGGACGTTATTAGACGCGTAAATTCACATGCGGAACGGCTGGAGACATGGAGGTGAAGATGATACATTTGGTTGATGACAGGAGATTTTCATATTAATTTTTTCATTTTTTTCTAGATAACCTATGTCATTATTTGCTATGTAATTTTTATTTTGATGTGCATGATTCAATTATGGTTTTATTGAGTTCTTGGATTTGGAGTTATCACATGAATTTTCCATTGCAAATCTTATTGCATTTTGTTTTTTGTTTCATCTCCTATTTAAATAGCATTAACACAGGCGAAGTGTGTTAAGACATGAAATACCATATAAAATAGAAAATTTAATTTGCTTATAACCAAGCTGTTACTCTATGGCCATACTTAAAGCAAGCTTCGTTCAGATTTTTTGACTCACAAATTTAGTAAATTTGTTAGCATCCATGTTCAGACAGCGTTTGCAATCACTGAAAAATGTGTTTCTATCAACCTTTGGCTTAAAAAATCATTTGCATAATGTTTTGTCAGTACTACCATACTTCTGTTTTTATTTCATTTAATCATAATATAAAAGCAGACTTTCATACTTCTGTTTTTATTTCATTTAATCATAATATAAAAGCAGGGAGATAAGTGTTTTAGATTTTCTGATACTGCTTTTGCTTTGACTTTTACAAATAAATAAACTTTTTTACATTTTTTTTTCCAAACATTCTGAACTTTTGATTCTATTTAAAGTCGAAATTTTTGCAAACACTTCCTTAGTGTTTTTAATTTATTTATTCACCGATCCAATTTTTAAAAAGTTATCATCCATAGCTTTAGTAAAATAAGTCTCGAGGCTTGTTTGATTCTCTATAAAAAAAAAAGGCAAAAACTTATATAAGACCGTCTTACGGATTTTATTCCGTAAGACGGAGCCCCAACAACCCATTCTATTACTTATATGGGTTGACCCATTTTTTAATTTATTTATTTCTTTAGTCTCTTTTTTCGTTGTTTTGCTTCACCATTGAACCTTTGATCCAACGCCGTTTTTTCTCTTACCTCTCTTTCCTTCCATTCCAAATATAACAGCTGAGTCACCTCTCGCCTATTTTGATGAAGCAATCTGCCTAAACCAGAAGACCAGATGATAGATGATACAAGGTTGGAAAAATTAAACTATTAAACTGATGCCCACCTTGATGCTTTTCTTTATGAGGACCCATATATGAAGATCTTTCCCATTGACATGTCCTGATATCATATATATTACTAAGCTTAATTTGTAATTCTCCCAAGAACCTGCTGTCTTTTGTCTGTTTTACTGCTACAATAGATATACAATCACTCCGACCACGACTTAAAACAGAGCCGTCCTAGGGGAGGCCAAGGCGGCGCCGCCGCACAGGGCCCCCCTCCGGCGAGGGCCCCCGAGCCCCGATCTTTTTTTTATTAATTTAATGGTTTAATAATATGTATATGTAAAATAAAGAATAATATTTTTCACAAAAGAACTCCTAGGCGCAGCGGTTTATATCTTCGTTTGCATACTTGAGGTCGCGTGTTCGAGCCCTCATCGATACGAATTGTTTTTGCTTTCTAAGCAGCAGGACGGAATAAGGTAAAGTAAAATAAATAATAATGATTTTCACAAAAGTTCTCTAAGGTGCAATGGTTTGTGGTCTCTCATACTTGCTTGAAGTCATGTGTTCAATTCTCCACACAAAGACTCTTTAGACCTTTTTTTTTTTTTTTTTTTTTTTTACCGAGCACGGGCATAATCTGTTTCAAAATGCAAGGAGATCGATATTCTATGGCTAATGTATTAATAATTTTTTCTCTTTAAATCTATGATGTAATGTTATTAAAGTATCTCTTTTATTGTGGTAGAAACGTCGAAATGAAAATATAATGCTCATTATTTTATTAGTTTTTTTTAAATTTTTTTATATGAATATAAAGGGCTCTTTTTTCGTTTCGCACCAGACCCCGTAAATTATAGGAACGGCCCTGACTTAAAACATCAATTAAAGTAAGAATATATTAAATCTGGAGGTCCACTGCAAATGGTGTACCCGATCCGTCTGCATATCGTTTTGAATAAAGTATCTAATATGTGAGACATCAGCTGAAGTTGTATCTCTCGATGATTTGACCTTAAAACAGCTTCCGAAGCTTGAGATATAAAAACTTTGTGAAGAAATGAACATTTGAGGTCTTTAAAATCGGGACATGGGATTGGTAGAAAAGGTGAAAAATGAAATGGGTTCTATTTAAATTTTGAGGGATAAGTGAAAGAATTGGGGGAAAGATGAAAATGGGTGAGAAATAGAAATATGTCTTTTACTCCGATTGGTGAAGGTTTTATTAACGGTGGGGGGCACGCCGATTGTGTGCGTCAGCGGTAGAGCGCCATTGATGGAAGGGTGAAGGTGTTCCTACTTTCTTAGTTGTTTTCATGGCTACTTCTGCGTGCTGAAGAAGAAAGATATGATAATAGCGTTAGATGGTTGTTCGGACTGTAATTAACAATATAAGAAAAGTATATTTCCTCAAAAAAAAAAAACAATATAAGAAAAGTATTACTTTTTTCTTCAAAGTATTATTTTTTATTCAAAAAGTATCATTTTCTTAATTGTCACTTAAAACTATTTAACAATGCAAACAAAAGTATTACTTTTTCCTCTAAAAGTATTACTTTTTATTCAAAAAGTATCACTAATATATATGAAGCGGATCATATACAAATTTTTGGAAAAAAATACCACTTTACTCTAAAAAGTATAACTTTTTATTAAAAAATATTATTTTTACTCTAAACCGTATATGCTTTAAAAAGTAACAAAATTACATTAGTCGTTCCCTAACATAATATCACTTTAAACTCGGAAAATATCACTTTTTTATTAAAAAAATAAGTATCATTTTTATTTTGAAAAGTATACATTTTCAAAGTAACAAAACTGATTATTTATTTACAAAGTTGTATACAGTCTTGTTCAAAAGTATCATTTTTATTAAAAAAAAAATATCGTTTTTACTCTAAAAAGTATACGTTTTCAAAGTAATAAAATTACATTAGTAGTTTCTCTAACATATATAGTATCAATTTAAACTCGAAAAGTATCAATTTTTATTATAAAAAGTATCACGAAGGCGGTGGCGCAATTTTGTAATTAATATTAGTCTGCTAACAAGTGTGATTGATAATAAAAAAAAATATTAATTTTTTTTCCAAAAAATATCATTTATACCCTAAAAAGTATACATTTAAGTGGTGATACTTTTCTGATTTTTTAGGACTGTGATATAGGATCTCCATGGCCACTCGTTATTTTTGTAATATAAAGTGGTGATATAGTATCACTTTCATATACAAAAGTATCACTTTTACTTTGAAAAGTATATGTTTTACAAAGTTAAAAAACTGATTTTATTTACTTGCAAAGTTATACATCATTGTCTAATAGTATCATTTTTATTAATAAAGTATCACTTTTACTCATAAAAATATCACTTTTTTACTTAAAAATTATTATTTACTAATACTTTAGAAGTATTAATGCTTATTTAAAAAGTATCATTTTTCACTCGAAAAATATCACTTTTTATTGTATAAGTATTACATACATTATCTTTTAAAATTATGTTTTTTTGTTGTAAAAAAAATTATATACTTTTTCCTTTAATACTATTACTCTTTACTTAAAAATTAATACTTTTTTATCTGGAAAAATTGAAAACTTTTATCATCTTTCTTCTTCAATTATTCTTTTTCTTCCTCTCCAACCTTTGCACCAAGAGAAACAAGGAACACTCACTACCACCATCCTACTAATATTTCGTATGGATCTAAAAACATATGACGTGTCACAACAATTTTATCTTTTTTTAAAATTCCCAAAATATCATTCCAATCTTCTTCGACTGCCATGGCTAAAGGAGAAATAATCTGCAGGTGACTAAATCATTGGTCATTAATCTCGCCGGCGCAAGACCCATGGTGGTAAGCCCCCAAATTCAGACGGTGGTAAACTTCCCAATTCAGACGGTAGCAAAGTCGCATGTGGTATCTTTCCGGTAAAGTGAAATCGATGGTGGCGATTTCCGATGGCCTAACAATGGCGATTCCACTTGAACTAGCGGAGGTACAAGTGGCCACATAAGCAAGTTTTTTCAGTCGTACGACTTCTCCCTCTCCATGTCGTATGATGTTTTTTTGGGTTATTACTTATTAGTCTACCGGATCCGTGAGACGGTCTTACAAGAGACCAACCCAAAAAAATAAAAGGCTTGTTTGATTCCAAAATCATTTTTCAAGAATTGGGTCCACACAAATATATAAATCTTTCATATTTCATCTTGGGAGAGGTTGGGAAACCCAATCTCAACCAGGAGCACATATTCCACATTTTCTTTGAATTATGTCCTATGGGACTTCCGTCTTTCTCAGGAATAACTCTAATCTTTGGAGGAGGAGGGGCATACCTAACGCAAACACTCCCCGTTAATAAGGTTTCAAACCTGGTACCCCAGAGTTGCAATTGTAACTCCTTCACCACTAGGGATGATCCTAATCTTCGGGAAGATAAGAGCAAATCCACACCAATCGGGGGTATAAACCCCACATCTCATTCGTACTATAAAACATACGTTCTTTCTGAAAATAGTCCTAATCTCTGGAGATGTGGGGCAAACTCAACCCCAACACACTCTGCGTTAGTCGAACATGATAATAATTATATTGCAACAAATTCACCACGGGGCCCAACCCCTGGGTTATATAATTATATTTCATGTCATAAGATCTTTTAGTTTACTATTGGAAGGAGTAGGATAATGCAGTAGGCCGCGAGGCACCAGAACAGCAACAGCCAATAGCCATGATAAGATAGACAGACCAGTAGATAATATTAGCAGATAAAAGTATCTTCTTCAAGTAAAGTTCTCTCTAGCTCTCATGGAGTCCTCTGCACAATTCTCGACCGTTGCTTCCCGCCATTTTCCCCCTTCTTCCTCACTTCCAATTCCCAAACTGCCCCTCCCTAACTCCAGATTCCCCAAAAGCTCCTCCTCTTCCTGGACCTGCTCTCCTCAGTCCCTCTCATTTTCCTCCGGCAACTCGTTCACCGTGAGCTCGCTGCTCCTCAATTTGCCTCTGGTAATTATTACCTGTTTTTAATTGATTTTTTTTTCTTTCGATTCGATGCAGAGAGAGGTATGGGGAGTGATAAATTCCAAGAGCAGTGTCATTCACAGAAGGGAAATGCGAGGCATTGTGAGAGCGGAGATGTTTGGGCAGCTTACTAGCGGGCTCGAAGCCGCCTGGAACAAGCTCAAGGGAGAAGGTTTTTTTATTTTTACTTATCATGTGTTCAATTTTCCGCTTTTTTTCATACTGACTGTAAAGTGTAAACAGATGTTGTGATGGACGTATGATCATCTGATTGATGTTTAATTTAAGTTGTGTGAGGAACTAAATTAATCTTACAGTTTGAGAAATTGAATCAACGGGCAAAAGATAGACATATAATTTAAGTTGCAAGTGATTAGCATATTGTCGCATGAATGTAGTGAAGGAAAATGAATTGTCACTTATTAGGTGGATGAAATGTTAGATGCTTGAAACCAAGTAGAATATTTTATGCCACTTTGGTTGGTCTAAGGAATAATAGCCGCATCTATGATGGAAATTATTCCCTTAAAAGTGAGTTGGCGGAGTAGAGAGCCAGACTGGAGTAGCCTGGGACCTTGTTAACCACTTTGGAACTTTTATTAGCCATAGCCAGTATGGAACTTGTCTCGTGCCCAAAGAAGCTACTATTTTATGGTCGGATGATCCATTTTGTACTTTCTTACTTGATGTTCCCTATAACTTGATAAAAAATAGAACGTGGATGATCCATTTGAACTTTTTAGTACTTGTTATTAGTATTCCCTTTAATTTGAGAAAAGAAATAGAACGTGGACGTGCAGGCATTTATCATGGTTAACCAACTTTTTTTTTGCATTATACGCAATTCAGAGGTTTTGACCAAGGAAAACATTGTGGAACCTATGAGAGACATCAGGAGAGCTCTTCTAGAAGCAGATGTAAGTGTCATTATATTCTAACAATTGTATTATGATTTCTATTCTGTGTCTCACATTTATTTTATATTGGCAGGTTAGCCTTCCTGTTGTTAGAAGATTTGTTCAGGCCGTGAGCGATCAAGCGGTTGGTACTGGATTGATCCGAGGGGTGAGACCAGATCAGCAATTAGTAAAGGTATTCTCAATTATATTCTTACCCCTACCAAACAGTAAGGCCTTGGCAGTACTGAAATTATCTTTTTAATTTGTGCTTTTCAAACCTTAGCATCTTCACACTAAAGCATCCGTACCCAGGGGCGGAACCAAGATTCGACTTTGAGGGGGCCAATTTATTTTATATCATGATAAATTCAAAATATATAATGTGTTTGTTTCAAATACATGTCAAATTAAGCATTCAAAAATACATATTTACAATCCAAAAATAATATAATTTTTCTTTTTACAAAAAAAGTTTGGGGGGGCCAAATGTAATTATACCAAAATTTTATGTATAAAAATGAAAAAAAAATAAAATGTTGGGGGGGCCAAGGCCCCCCTCCACTCCCATGTACATCCGTCACTGTCCCTACCATAGTTTACATGGACTCTGTGTTTCGAGAGGTCTCATGTCTACCTTTGATGAAGTCTTTTAAGAACCTTTTATACACCAGTCTTTGCTATTGTTGAATTTCTTCCGTGATATGTGTTGCTTGAAAAGGAATTCTTTTGATGTAAAGAGGTGCCCCCATCCCCCGCTGGCTTCTATCTCAGACAACAAAATGTGCCTCTTTCGTGGCCATTTTTTTTGTCCAATTAGCAAGTCCGTTAAGATCCAGAATAATATTGCTTTGCCTTGAATAATCCCAACCCGGGCATATTCAAAGTTGAATCAACTATTGTTGGTAAAAGTTTCATCATCGGCTTTTCTGACCAAGTTTATGAACTTATGAGGTGCATTGCTGCCCTTGGATTTTTGTAATATGCCTAAATGCACTATTGAGTTGATTGCTAATCCATTGGGTTTTTATATGTGCCAAATAGGGTCAATATATCAATGTTAGAACTATATGCTTGCCGTAGTTGAACTTTATCTGGATTTGCTATTAACTTATTTTTAATCTACGCAGATTGTGAATGATGAGCTAGTAAAACTAATGGGGGGTGAAGTTTCTGAGCTGGTCTTTGCAAAATCTAACCCAACTGTCATTTTGTTGGCCGGGTTGCAAGGTGTTGGAAAGACAACTGTCAGTGCAAAGCTAGCTTTATATCTTAAAAAGCAGGTGCTTATTCTTGAATCTGTATTTCCTTATCCATATATATCTCTTCCTCTAAATTCTGTAGTCCAATATTATATTTGACCTGACTTACTCAAGCTAGAATGACATAACTAACAGGGGAAGAGTTGCATGCTAATTGCTGGGGATATTTACAGACCTGCTGCAATTGATCAGTTGGTTATTTTAGGTGAACAGGTAGTTCTCTGGCAACACATTTTTCTCGCTCAGACAGCTTAAGAGGTTAATTTTTGAGTATGTCATAGTTTTTGTAATTAATATATCATGTTATTCTCATCTTTTACTTGGAAATAGTAGACCCCTGAAATGAGAATCAGGTAAACATGGCTGGACGAATAATGTGTTTCTCGAGAGTGAGACTCTTCGCCATTATCATTGAAATCCCACCCAAACATCACATATGATGTTCTTTATGTTTCTTAAAAGACATCTTCGAGTACCAAAGATGGGTTTATGAGTTCACAGCTAATAGGCATGAGCAGTGGCAGACACACGATTTGAGGCTTGGGGGGGGGGGGCAAACAGTAGACCTATTTTTTAAGACAATTACAAGAATTTTTCCGCAAAATTATTATTAATTTTTTTTTGGGGGGAAGGGGGTGGAGAGCGCAGCTGTATTTATTCCCTTATCTTATACATAGATATAGACTTATATTAACTAAATTAAGGGGGAAAAAATTGGAAATTTTTTGGGGTGTAGATGTTTGTCTGTGATCAATGACCACATATGTGCTTTATGTAGTTAGCAGGTCAATCTAAATAATTAAAGAAAAGAGGATTAGCACAGAATAATTCTGGATTTCATCATCTTTTTTCTCTTTTCTCCCATTTTGTTAGCTTGGGTATATTGATCTGTCTTATATGTTACAACTTAAAACAACAGATTCTTTTGCAGGTGATAAAATGAGATTATGTGATATATGGAACTATTAACAATTAGATCAGCATGTTGGATGTATATATCCTTGCATGATATGTGACTACAACCTTTCCCTTCTCTCTGTACGTGTTTGTATAGATATATATATATATATATATATATGTGTGTGTGTGTGTGTGTGTGTGTGTGTGTGTGTTGAACAACTAGCGTGTTGTATGAAACTAAACAAACATATCTAAGAATCTAAGAATTAGGATGTTTGGTTATCCCAATAGGTATAGGAGAAAATTATTGTTGGTTTATATGTGAGCTCAAGAATCTATTTAAGGAACTTCTTTAACAATTTGCGCAAACGAAGCTGAGGATGAAGTAGTCGTTGAGTTTGTTGAGCGAATTCTCACTTGCGGATCCCACCTCCATAGTCAGGTGGTGTGACACGGTCTTACTTCTTTTGATGATTCCCAGTAGCGTGTAGGTGAATCTCTTGCATAGATAGTACTTTATGGAGTTGTCACTGGAAAAATATTCTGTAACATTCATTTCTCACTTATGAGCTTTAAGCAGGTTGGGGTGCCTGTTTATGCAGCAGGGACTGCGATTAAACCTGCTGAAATAGCAAGGCAAGGTTTGCAAGAGGCCAGGAAAAAGAATGTAGATGTGGTCATAATGGATACTGCTGGAAGACTTCAGGTGAGATTACTTGGCCATGAGAACTTGAATATATGGCCACTAAGAATGTATTCGTTACAAATTAAGCTGAAAGTGAATCTTTTTTCTTATCAGATAGATAAAGCAATGATGGATGAACTGAAAGAAGTCAAAAGAGTGTTAAATCCCACAGAAGTTTTGCTTGTTGTGGATGCAATGACTGGCCAAGAAGCTGCTGGTATGTATGATTCACATAGTCTCTAACAAGATTCATGGCTTGGTTAAATTCGAGCAACCCTCTTACGGGAAGCATGGATCGGCATTTATCATCCTCCATATTTTGTTTGCACAGTTCTTTTTTACGAGTTGAAGTTCTAATGCTTCTCGCCAAACATGAAGCACATAGTCAATACTATCTGTTCGCTAACTTTTATGAGTTTTGGTTACTAATGCCTAACTTGTATCTAGTTGGCTAAATGTTACCTCCTGAACTAGACTCTTAGTTCCTGTGCTCTCTTCGTGTCATGCCAATAGTTTTTGAGAATCATGTTTAACAGTTATCTATATGATTAAAAATGTAACATTTGTTATATTATGAAAAAAGTTTCCCCTTCACTTATAATAATCTTTGATGTTATATAGCCTTGGTAACAACATTCAATGTTGAGATTGGAATTACTGGGGCTATTCTAACAAAGCTAGATGGAGATTCTAGAGGTGGTGCAGCCTTGAGTGTAAAAGAGGTCAGGCTTCTGTATCTCTTTGAATTTCTCTTTACATGTAATATTTTCGTTCTCATAGAATGAATAGACAAAGCAGGGTTAAATATAAACTTTTTAAGAGATATAACCTTTTATTTTGCTATTGAATAGACCCAGTTCATTATTTGGTGAATTTAGAAGAACAAATTGATTCTGATTTTATGAAATAGGATGTCTTAGAGCTACGTCCCATGAATTATACAATGAAAAATAGGATGGAATTAGAAAAGTGTATTTAGAATTGTAACTATACATTTGAATGAAAAATTCAAGTATGTAAGTTGATTTCATTTTCAACCATTGCTGAAGTCATGCCATTGTCAACATAACTTTTATCAAGTGTTATTTAGAGATGCACTCAGCTAATTCAATTTTCAGCATTCTCGAGTAAATTGAAACAAATACTTGGAGAAATTTGATTGGTTGAAAGTTTTAAAATGCAATTAGCAATTGGATTGACACAGGTATCGGGGAAGCCAATCAAGCTTGTAGGAAGAGGGGAGCGTATGGAAGACCTTGAACCATTCTATCCAGATCGCATGGCTGGACGTATCTTGGGAATGGGTGATGTTTTATCATTCGTTGAGAAAGCTCAAGAAGTTGTGAGTGCCCAATTACACACACATATATGTGTAATGTGACTTAAAAAAAAAAAAAAAAAAAATATATATATATATATATATATATAATATTATGTAACTTTTGACAAATTGCGTAGATGGCCCAAGAAGATGCCGAAGAATTGCAGAGCAAGATCATGAGTGCAAAATTTGACTTCAACGACTTCTTGAAGCAAACTCGTGCAGTTGCACGGATGGGATCGATGTCTCGTGTTATTGGAATGATTCCAGGCATGGGAAAGGTATAAAACCTGGTTTTACTAGGATATATGGTTATGACTATTTCTTCAAAGCAACCAATCTTTTGAAAGCTCGAACTGTATGTTCCTTATAGTTAATGAAAGGGGAAAAAGCATTCATTCGTAGTGCGGTAGACTAATCTTATGATGGGTTCTATGACCTCACATCTTTACCCTGTTTCATAAATTGTTATTCAAATGGAAACTATGAAGTCATGATTCTTGTGATGTTACTTTTGAACTACCATTAGAATCCAATAATTGGAAAACATGAGTTAAAGTTCATCTAAAATGACAATATAAGTGTCTCGGAGGCATTTCAGAATCATAATGGATAACCAATTGATGGTATTCAATCAGGTGACTCCTGCGCAAATTCGAGAGGCAGAAAAGAGCTTGAAGCTAATGGAATCTATGATTGAAGTGATGACCCCAGGTTATTTCTTCTCTTTGTTTTCCCAAAAAACCTAGCAAGTTTTGCAAGACACTTTGTAACTTTGTTTTCCTGCTTGATATTGTTTATCTTTCTTGCTTCTAGTATCTTCTTTTAGTTTCGCCAAATTCTCGCACATGTTTTCATGTGCGCAAGTGAAGATAAATGTTTAATGTAGTATTTAGAAGCATCCTATATCTTTGGTTCCACATCTAGTGTGCTTCGTAATCTCTGTTCAATGGCCTTGCTGATTTTTGCCAAACCTCCATGAAAAATATGAAGTCGCGGCTGCTTCATGTATCTTTTTGAGAATGTTAAGTTACCACTTACCAGTAACTTTACTAATGATTTCGAGACTAATGATTTCGAGATCTATACGTCTTACTATTTTTCTCTTAATTTCATACATGAATGTAGCTGAACTTCTTGTGCACAACTTTTTACAAGAAAGGGTAAATTACAAAAACTATCCCTAAGGTTTAACCTAATTATTTAGAAAACCCAGTTATATTTCAAAATTACAAAAAACCCATTAAAGTACTAGAAACGCCCCCTTGAGGTTTGCATTAAATGCCCCCTCTTGACGGTGCAATTTGTAAAATAGAAAAACGTCAATGAGGTATTTGTAATTATGAAAGATAGCTGGGTCAATATGTAATTAGACTGAACCTCAAAGGTATTTTTGTGTAGTTAACCCTATAAAAAAAGTAGTAGTTGCTGACATTGAATTTTTGTCTTTCTGGTGCATATTGCCTCTGCCCCTTCAGAGGAACCATCTGATATTCTCATCTGTATGCAGAGGAAAGGGAAAAACCAGAACTGTTAGCAGAATCACCGGCCAGGAGAAAACGAGTTGCACAAGATTCCGGGAAAACAGAGCAACAGGTACATAATAGAGGGATACAGTTAATACCCGGAAATGGAATTATTGTTTCTTTCTTTTCACTATGAACTTCAAGTGTTAACAACAAAACCGGATGGCATATTGATATCACTTTTCAGGTGAGTCAACTTGTTGCTCAACTTTTCCAAATGCGTGTACGAATGAAAAACTTGATGGGTGTAATGCAAGGTGGGTCACTTCCTGCTTTGAGCAATCTTCAGGAGGCCCTGAAGGAAGAACAAAAGGTGCTCTTGCTTTTATTATATTCTTTAGGGTTAATTACAAAAGTACCATTGAGGTTAAACCTAATTACAAAAAAACCCAGCTGTCTTTACAAATATCCCCTTAAAGTATTACAAACATCCCTTTGAGCTTTGTATTTTCTCGACAAATACCTCCTATTGATGGTTCAATTTGTAAAACAGAAACAAATATCAATGGTGTATCTGTAATATGGAAAGATAATTTTTTTTTTTTTTTTTGTAATTAGGTCAAATCTCCAAGGTAGTTTTTGTAATTACCCCTATTCGTAACTTATTGAGTTATGAGAACTTTTTAATGAAACTCATGGTCTTTCAGGTGTTTAGTCATAGCTTCTCATCTCCCCATCTTCCCAGTGACATGCGGCTCAAATTCAATTATATATTCTTCTGTGTTGATCCATTAGTTATTTTCCACTCGTTTCTATATTTGCTTATTATCAGATGAATACATAAAATGTCAGAAACACAGTTGCTGACTCAGATAGCAGCCAAAATTTCAGGCAATATTTGCTTTTTGTGAGGAACATAACGTGTCCCAAAAAATATTTGCCTTTTTTACAGAGAGGGATATAATAAATTGTCTGTTTATTATTTTTCACTGTTTTTATTACATTTGATGATGCTCGGAGTTTGGTTGGTATTTTTGGCAATAAATAGATTTTTTCTTTTAATTCCAGGCTCCCCCTGGTACAGCAAGGAGAAAGAGAAGATCAGAATCGAGAAGGCAATTTGCAGACACATCTGCACGGCCTGGTCCTCGTGGTTTTGGGGCCAAGGATTAAGTAACTGTTAGCTTCAAATTTCAGCTACTAATGGAGATGCACTCATCTCAGTAGCTTCGGAAAGTTTACACGAGGAATTATTGCATCTTTTTTGTTTTTCTTTTATCGATAAAAGAAAATGCTGTTAGTAGCTGTTGCTGGAGGTAATAGATTTTGACAATGTATGCAGTATAAGTTTGTAGGTGGTATGGCCATTGCTAACAAACATGTTGTGTATTCTGCTCTCTCTCAATCCATGTAAGGCTAATTTTCTATTGCTGAGAATTGATCTCTTTTAGTGTTTTCCTTTTTCTTAGTAGCATTTTTTTTCAAGTGCTTTTTGGGAGTGTTTGCAAACACTTCTACATTTTTAGGAAGTGATTTATTATTGTTGTAGAATCAAAAGTAGTTGAGAATCAGAAGTTGGTAGTGTTTGTCAATAGAATTTGGAAGCTGGAAAATCAAAGTTGAAGTCTTTGGAGAAAAATTTGTTTTTAAAATTAGATTTTGGATAGAATGATAAAGACACCCGTGTATGAATGATTTGGGTATTCAGGATGATTTGTGATAAAAGTTTGAGAATAAGAATGTAAGGCTTCATTTGGATTGAAGGATTTGAGCTATGGATTTCAAATCTATAATAACAAATCCATTGAGATTGTTTGGATGGAATCATTCTATGATGGATTCAAATCCTTAGAAGCTATTTTTAGAGTCATTTTGAAGGATTTCAAATCCTTTCTATATGGAGTCATTTGAAATCCTTCCCTAAATCCTCTCCCCAAATCCAAATCCTCCCATCCAAATGCAACCTAAGAAACAACTTATTTATGAAAATATCAAAGGCACTTCTTCAAAATCAGAAGCACTCCACCCTAGTTTTTAATATTTGCAAACATTAAAAAGTCGAGAATCACTTTTTTTTAGAGGTCGCAAACATTGCCCATGTGAATTGATGATATAAAAGATCAGTAAATTGTCAAATATGTTTCTCAGAAGATAAGGGAAGATAAATGATGGCTACTTTTATTTTATTTTTTTTATTTCTATGTTAAATGATGGGATCTTAAGTAGATAATATTGATCCAACAATCCATCACATGTTTCACAAGCAAGTAAATTAGGCAACAATTTAGGATTATATATGTTGGCATTTTATCATCCATTCATGGTTAAATGACTGACAATTTTTCCATACTAGAAAGTAGTTGAGATCCTCATAAAAGGAAGCATTTCTGGGATTTACTGACATGTGTAAGTTGAACCATTCTATAACATAATTCACTATCAAATATCCATTCCAATGGCCATTAGATTGATTTATTTGTTCCTACTCTCCTGCAAAATAACATAAACCAAAAGACCACAAAACACTTGGAAATAATTTTTTTTAGCTACAACACAAAATTTAGTCCGGTGATCAAAATAACATGGCAAGTTCTGGGGGCTTTCCTGCTGCTGATGCCGAAAAAGAGTTGAATCCGGGCATCGACAAAGATTTTCAGGTCGATCCCATATCTTCAGACATCGCGACCACAAAGGAAATCGAGGTAAAATTGTTGTAATAAAAAATAGTACTAAAAGAAGAAACAAAACTTGGTTATCATTCAAAATTACAAATATCTCATTATTTATCCTATCAAATGATAATTGTATTTTTTATAAAGCTTAATTGCAAAATTGGTCATGTAACTTTATGGTGGTGACATTTTAAGATTCTTTTCAATTTGAAAATTAGGACGTCAATGTCAGAATTTGGCTTATTGAGGACAATCATGGCCGAAAAAATCATTTTTCCAGAGAAATTGTTGATTTGGATGTTGACTGAGACACATATAACATACATTTTTCATATGTTTATTAATTGATATTATTAAACTAAAAAATAAGCTAATAAGAAATTTTGCGGATTTGGAATAGTCAGGTGACAGTCATGTCAGTAATAAAACCAAAATTTGAACTTTCTGGACAAAATTGTCTTCGATGTGCCGAATTTTTTAAAATAAAGTCCTAAATTGCAAATTAAAAACACAAAAGTCCTAAAATGCCAACACCTCAAAGTTATAAGGACCAATTTTGCAATTAATCCTTTTTGTAATTAGGCTAAACGTGAGGGATAGTTTTTGTAGTTGTTCCAATGCAATATAATGTTGCTCTCCACCTTTGTTTCAATATGGGTAGAGTCAGAAAACATAAACTAAGGAAACAAATAATTTATATGATGTTTCTTCAATATTTTGTATATATAGTTAAACACCTCTATAAATTACTAACCTTGGACTGCCAATATTTATTAATTTGGCGAGATATAAATTAGAGAATTATTAATTTTGCTTGTTGTTCCCAAGTTGGGACCGACCAAAAATATTATATAAATGAGGTTATTAATTAATCGGGTATTAAATTATCGAGGTTATATTGTAGCTAAAGTCAATATTTTCGTTGCAGGAACAAATTAACGCGAAAAAATTGGAAGAACGCGAAAAAAAGGATGCCCTACAGAGTTTTAAAACAACCCTTATTGTTTCAGGAATTGTTGTGGTTGTTGCTGGTGCAGTTTTTGCCATTACTAAGAAACTCAGAGAGAAATGAGGCTTAATTTGGACAAGGAGAAAATGCTTGTTTTGGATTACCTTTTGGCATTGTCATTTTTCCAGTTATTTTTTTGGTGGAAATTTGATGATGGTCAGTATTTTTTGAAGATGTTACTTTTGAAACTATAATTCTAATTTTTCACCCTTTTTTTTTTTATAATTCTTTACACCATACTGGGGATGATTTGGTGATTATTGTATTGAGTATTGTTAGAAGGCCCTAATTAATGAAAATGTCACTGAAATAACCATGTATTTGCTATTGCAAGTTTTATAACAGCAATGACAATGAAATAAAAGTATGTCAAGGTGCAAGTCTTATTGTATCTCAATGTGCCAAACCAATAAATTTTTCAGTGTGTTTAATAATAAATAACACAACTAAAAGTACTAATTATGCATCAAGGAATAACTTAGTATAACTTCCATCTGCAAAAGAAAAAATGTTTTAGATTTCACTGCAAAATATTATGATGGAAATAAAAAAATTTTGGGTAATCCGATATATATACATATATATATAGAGAGAGAGAGATCGGATCAAATGAGACAACCCCCTTACCGTGAGAACGTAAGGAGTAATCACAATCATTTATTTAGTAAAATAAATGGATCAAATTTTTCTATTTTTAAATTACTTATCTATTTATTTCCTTTCATTAAGGACATATTGGAACTTTTACTATTGGCAGTTTTTTTATGAACGTGACAATTCAAAAACCGTGATTTAAGGGATTGGATATCTAACTCCAGCGATTAAGGTTATTTTTCATTTTCACAATATGCAATTTATTTATTCTAAATATGTAATATGTTCCATTTACGTATGCGTTGTAAGTCCAAGCGGCTACGATAATCTAGAGGGGGGGTGAATAGATTATCTCCATCTTTTCGATTTTACCCCTTTTTCAAACCGAATGCTCAAAGACAATAATAAAGGTGTGGAATGTAAACAACACACGTCGATTTAAAGAGGTTCAACCCACCTAGGGGCCTAATCCTCTACCACCCCAGTATATCCGGGATGGATTTCAAAAAGAAAAAAAGATTTTATTAATAACCAAAATTAATACAACACCAACTTACAACACCTTGAAGAGCACCACACTCTTCTTCAACATCACCTTTGAGATTACCACAATTTATCTTGAAGATTACCACAATCTCCAACGGCACCTTGTGAAGATTACCACAATCTTCAACCTTGAAGAATACCAAATTCTTCAACACCTCAACAAGAAGATTACACAATCTTCTCACACCTAACACCTAGATCACCCAAGTGTGTTCTTACCACAAGAACACTCACAAGGATATCTTGTGTTGAATGATTACCCAAAAATCCAAGATTACAACTCGATTATGAATTATACAATTGAGTGCAAGTGTAATCAAGAATAGCCTAGACCTCAAGGATGTGAAAGTGATAAATTAGGCAAATTACAACAAGAATAATGACAATATAAGACCAAGTGTTTGCTTGAGTATATCTTGTTGTGTTGTGTTGTTCTCTCTTATGTTGTTGCTTCAATTCTTCATCTATTTATAGAAGATGTCTTGGACATGATAAGCTTCTCCTAGGAGATTGAAATCTGTAAAAAATTGCAAGACAAATGAAGAATATAGCTGTTAGAAATCAACTCCATGATTTAAGGAAATGTTGTCTGCTGTCAAACGGTCAGATTTTTGCTGTCAAACTTAAGGGCGACCGGTCGCGCACAAATAAATGTTTGAAAGTGAGAAAACACATTTACTGCATGCACGTCGACGGGGGTCCGACCGGTCGACCCTATGTCCAGTCGGTCGAACAAAACCCAAAAACGAGTCAGGAGGTTCTGTTTCAAAAATTGCTCCCAGGCACCGGTCGACGCCCACCGGTCGACGCCCCGGTCGACCATACCGGTCTATACACAGGTTGACACACAGGTTGACACCCCTCAGCATGTTCTCTGTTTTCAAGTATAAAACGCGTTCAGGTACGGGTTGTCCTCTAGGGCGACCGGTTGACCTCAAAAATGAAATGTTGTCCGATTTTTGTCGAAAATAAACCTCAAGAAATACTCCGAAAAATTAGTAAAAATATTTTAAACCAATCGGGAGTATTTAGGACAACATTAGAAATATAGTTTGGATGTAAAAACCTATTAATACAAAATCATAAAATGTGTTGTCCAATTTGTCGAAAATAAAACTTGAAGAATTACTCCGGAAAATATTAAAACCATTTTAAATCATTTAGGAGTATTTGGACGACCTTTAAAAACATTGTTTTGGTATAAAAACAAAATAATCAAAATCATGATAAAACTATTTATCAAACAATCTCCCCCTTTTTGATGATTACAAACTAAAACAATTTTAACGAGGTCAATTTTGAAAACAAAACAATTTTACCGGTTAAAAAGAGCTATCCGTTGTGAGCGACAACATTCCACGCAATATAAACACAAGGATGGGAGTAGATATATTCAAACATATATAGCAAAAGCTCCCCCTATCAATATGCACAACAAGAGTAATATAAAAGCAATCAACCACAAGCTAAAAGCTTAGCTTTTACATATTGATCATAGGTTCAAGAGCTTATAAGCTCCCCCTGTCAACAAAATATTATTAGACAAGTATATAAGTCCATCATACATCAATTGGACTAAGTATAATGCACAACTTATGGCTTTATCAAGCCATAGCTTATAACTTCTTTTGTTAAGCTTAACTTAGCTTTTATGAGCTAATGAGCTTATAACCTGTTTCTCCCCCTTTGGAATCATCAAAAAGAATGTTAGCACGATAAAAACATCATATAATTGTAAGTCCAAGCGGCTACGATAATCTAGAGGGGGGGTGAATAGATTATCTCCATCTTTTCGATTTCGCCCTCTTTTTCAAACCGAATGCTCAAAGACAATAATAAAGGTGCGGAATGTAAATAGCACACATCGATTTATAGAGCTTCACCCCACCTAAGGACTACGTGCTCTACCACCCCAGTATATCCGGGATGGGTTTCGAAAAGAGAAAAAGATTCTATTAATAATTACCAAAATTATTACAACAAAATCTTACACCAACACCTTGAAGAGCACCACACTCTTCTTCAACACCACCTTTGAGATTACCACAATCTCTTCTTGAAGATTACCACAATCTTCAAACGGCACCTTGTGAAGATTACCACAATCTTCACCCTTGAAGAGCACCACACTCTTCAACACCTCAACAAGAAGATTACCACAATCTTCTCACACCTAACACCTAGATCACCCAAGTGTGTTCTTACCACAAGAACACTCACAAGGATATCTTGTGTTTGAATGACGACCACAAATTCAAGATTACAACTCGATAATTGATAATACAATAGAGTGCAAGTGTAATCAAGAATAGCCTAGACCTCAAGAATGTGAAGGTGAATAGCTAGGCAAATTACAACAAGAAATAAGACAATGTAAGAACAAGTGTATTCTTGAGTGTATCTTGTTGTGTTGTAGTTTTCTCTCTCGTTGTTGTGCTTCAAAACTTCCTCTATTTATAGGAGATGATTGATACTTGGTAGGCTCCTCTTGGAATCTGATTTCTACAAAAAATTGCAATTAAAAACAAGATTATAGTTGTTAGAAATCAATTCCACAATTTAAGGAAAAGTTGTCTGTTGCACAACGGTTAGAATTTTGCTGTCAAACTAAAGGGCGACCGGGCGCGCACAAATAGACGTTTGAAAATGAGAATACACATTTACACAGGGCGACCAGTCGACGTCTACCTCGACCGGTCGACGTCGACTCCAACCGATCGCACAAACTAAAAAAACGAAGGGTAGGAGTTCTGTTTCAATTTTTGCTCCCAGGTACCAGTTGCCCTATAGGGCGACCGGTTGCCCTGACCATTTTCTGCAAACATGAAGTTTTCTGTTTTCCTCAACTTTCAGGTATGGGTTGCCCTATACGGCGACCGGTTGACCTCAAAATAAAAGTGTTATCCAATTTTATATCGAAAATAAACTTCAAGAAATACTCCGAAAAATAGTGAAAATATTTTAGACCGATCGGGAGTATTAGGACAACATTTAGAAACATTGTTTTGGTGTAAAAATACATTAACAAAAAGTGTTGTCCAATTTTGTCCGAAAATAAAACTTTGAAGAAATACTCCGGAAAATATTAAAATTATTTTAAATCATTTAGGAGTATTTGGACAACTTTTAAAACCATTGTTTTGGTGTAAAATCAAAATCATCAAAATCAAGATAAAACCATTTATCAAACAATCTCCCCCTTTTTGATGATTACAAACCAAAACAATTTTAACGAGGTCGATTTTTAAAAACAAAACAATTTTACCAGTTAAAGAGAACTATCCGTTGTGAGCGACAACATTCCATGCAATAAAAACACAAGGATGAGAGTAAAGATATTCAAACACATATAGCAAATGCTCCCCCTATCAACATGCACATCAATAGTAATATAGAAGCAACTTAAACATAAGCTAAAATCTTAGCTTTTCGATATTGAGCTTAAGTATTAAAAACTTAAAAGCTCCCCCTGTCAAAGAGACATCATTAGAACCGTATATAAGTCCATACTACAACCAATGGACCATGATTCATACATAACCATAATACACCAAGTGGACTAAATATGATCCACAACTTATGGCTTTATGAAGCCATAGCTTATAGCTTCTTTTCGTTAAGCTTATCTTAGCTTCTTTGAGCTAAAGAGCTTATAACCTGTTTCTCCCCCTTTGGAATCATCAAAAAGAATGTTAGCACGATAAAAACATCATATAATCATATCAAAGTGCGCAACTAAACCGATGTATCGAGCTATTTGAACAATGAACCTTATAGGCCAAATGGGAGGAAAATTCGATCATACGACTTGTAGAAGCTTATGAAAACTCATTTGATAAGAACAACATGATCTCTATAAATATATAAGACTTTTGAAATCGAGAGAATCATGTAAGTGATGAATTTTTCATTGAAACATTTTATCGAACACTTGGCGGGCGTCAAAATTTGAAAAGAATATATATAGCCCTTGTAAATGAAATCAAGCCAAGTTTTTCATCACCAAATACAATTAAACAATTATCATTCATCAACAATCAATAAGCTCATTACAAATATATATGAATTACATCAAGAAAAATATATATAAGCCACAAACTCAAGGGTTCAACCCAATTGAGCTAAAGAAGTAGAATTCTTACCATTCGATTGGTAAAGACGAGCAACAATGATGATAACCGAGCTATGTAGTCCCCAAAATATATAATTCATGCATCAAAACTCATTAGAAGTGAAATGTGTGTGAAAATTGCAAAGGGGACGAAAAATGAACCAAAAGAGCCAAAATGGCTAAGTCTGGAAAACAGAACGTTTTTAACAAGGAAAATCATCAAGGGCGACCGGTCCAGGGGCAGGGCGACCGGTCGACGGCATGGGTGACCGGTCGGCCTTGCCCCAGTCAGCCCACTGTTTGAGTTCTGTTTGAAAAATCCGAAGTTTGATCCAAAAATCCGATTTTTCGCCCCTAAGTTTTTAAAACGTGCAAAATGCAAACGTAGACCTCATTCAATATACATTATATCATAATCAAGCTCGAAATGAGGTAAAATACTTGGCGGTTAACGATCAAAAAGTCCGCGAGTTATCCTTGAGACGAAATTAAACACATCTCAAGTTTTCGTTTTAGAAACGCAATCCCTTAGAAAAAAATTTCGAATCTCAATATGTTTAGTTCGATTATGACGAACCATATTTTCATAAATTGTAAACACTGAACTTGTTATCCCGGAAAAATAAGAACGTTTTAATACTTTGGATATACAAGTCATAAGAAGAAGTGCTTTTCAAATATTTGAAAATTTCTTTTAACGACACTTTAATGAGATTCGTTGGGATAGTTTTTGAAGTCGAGCATATAGACATAAGGCATATAAAATGTCGAGTTTATGGAAATAATAAAAGAGAAACGTACCTCGAACTTGTTTGTCAATTATCATGCCTACTTCAACCTTTTGTCAATTTTCACATTTGTAGCCATATAGGTTGAAATGGATGTTCTTTCTTCAATGCTTAACTCCTTCAAGAGTTATTTTGAAATATAACCATCTTCTTGGCATTGAATAATTAGTAGTCCAAGCAAGAAATTGAACTCCCCCATCATGATCACCTTGAGTTCACCTTGCATTGACTTTGGAAAAATATCTTGCACAAATACTTATTAGTAGCACCATAAATATTATCAACAAAAATTGCACAAGTAAATAACCTAGCCCTTTTTCAAAACAAGAAGAGTAGTATCAACTTTACCTTTTGTAAAATAATTTTGCAAAAATAGCTAAGTCTATCAACTGTACAAGGCCTTTTATAAAAATCATTTGGCCTAAAATTTTAAACTCCGATAGACTTATATTTGAATAAAACCATTTAGAAAATTGGATTTAACATCCATTTGGTAAAGCTTGAAATTTTCTTAAAACAAGAATGGGCAAGTAAAATGCAAATAGCTACTAAAGGTGTTATGAGTGCAAATGTTACATCAAAATTAATTACCTTCTTCTTGAAAATACCTTCGAGCTACTAACCTCGCCTTAGTTCGACCTATGTTGCCTTTGTCATCGAGTTTGTTCCGGAATATCCTTTTTGTCTTCTTCATCACTATCATCATAGGGCATCCAATTGATCTAAGGTGTTCATAATAGAACATTTACTTCCAAATATTTTGAGGTAACAATATTTGGAGTACTTCATTTCTCATCTACACAACTTGACAAACTCATTACCGGTATCGCTTATATAAGCAAGAAAAAATAGCCCAAGTGTAAAAACATGCCTCAATCATCAATCACAAAATATCTTGCATAAGAGCATAGTAGAAATAGACACTATATATATAGACCATGAAGCAAGAAACACATACTATGCATTTAGAAGATTATCAAGAGTCTAATAACTCATGCAAGTTCAAATAAGCTTAAGAAAGCTACAAAAGGTCTCTTTTGAAATTTGAAAATCCGATAGCATATAGTTGAGACCTCATTTAAGAGAAGTATTTGAACAAGAGTTGACGAAGCGAATATGTGCAATCAAATATCGAATAGTGCCTTTCAAAAAATCTAAAAATCCTCTTAATGGCACTTGTATTAAATACTATGAAAAACAAGCACATAGGCACATGGCAATACATATATCGAAAGTCTATAAGAGTAAGAATAACACAAGTAAACGTGCATTTCTCGATAATTTATGCCTTTCTTGACAAATAATGACGTAAATGGCCATTTGTGAAAATATGTAATTCCTACACAATTCTTAAAACAAATCTAGCACAAATCATAATGATAAAAGTGTAGGCTAAGAGATATCACAAGTAAGCTCATGCCATAAAAATTCATAAGAGATGATAACACTCTTTAGTCTTACAAAAATGCACAAGAGTTTTAACAACATCATATAAGGTCTTCTTTTAAAAAAACTTTAAAAGCACAAATATATATTGAAGATCTTAATAAAAAAAAATACTTGAAAACTCATTTTGCAATTAAGACACAAATAAAAGCATGCATAATAACAAAATAAAATGCATATTTAACTAGGGAGATACGGGTTACCAATTACGCCATTTCAATGGGTTGTGCCGTTCCCATTGTTGATGATATCTTCCCCTTAAGAAGTCACTTTGTTGATGATGACTTATTTGATTACTCCATGTCCAAGGTTTGTTGCCTTCCCATTGTTGAAAGTCTCTTCTTCTTTGAAAATCATCTTGTTGATGATGTCTTTGCCATTTCCAAGGATTATGTTCTTCCCATTTTTGATTATATCCTCTTCTTGGAAATTGGCTTTGTTGAAGATAGTTTCTCCTTCTTTGATCAAATGAAACGGTCATTTGATATCTTATTGGCAGTATAAATTTTCTTCGATCATTATTTCGACGGGTACCTAATATGACATTGTTTTGTGGTACCCTCATGTGTTTGGGTCCTTTGGGATTAGTCTTGAGACTTTTAGGTCTCCAACAATAATTAGAGCTATTTCTAGCCCGACAAGTATTTACCGTATGGCCCTTTTTACCGCAATAAAAACATGTAATAATTCTAGGAGCATAATGACCAACGTGCTTAGAGACTTGATTATTTTTCATGTGATTGACACCCTTAGGCTTATGATCAAGTTCTAGTTTCGAATTATCACAACAATCAACAATATTGGTCATTCTATCGGCACTCAAGTTGGATTTAGATAAATCATTTTTCAAGCAATTTATATCCTCAACAAGAGTACTATTTTCTTTCTCAAGGTTTCTAACCTTGTCAAGAGTGGTGGTGTGAGCACATGATAGTGATTTATAGGAAGTAAATAAACTATCCTTATCATTTTTCAAAACAATGAATTCCTTTTTCAAATTTTTGTATTTAACAAGTAAGTTTTGGAATTCATCTTGTAGCTCATCAAAATCATTTTGCAAATCACTAAATTCATTTTGCAATTCATTGTCATAAGAAGTAGAGGGTTTAGAACTTACCTCGTTTTCTTCTTCGATGCCCATAAAACATTTTTCGACTTCATCATCATGGGAGGTTGTAGAAGGCTCATCCCATGTTGTTGGATTTGATATTGTATCCACTTGTGAAGTAGATGCTTTTGAGTTGCTCCTTTCATTTGCATATACTTCATAGATGGCTTCTAATTTTTGCCATACTTCATGTGCCGATCGAATACCATTTAAGGAGATGATTTTCTTCTCTTCATCATTGAGCTTTTTGAAGCCTTTTGAGGTGTGTGGTGTATCTTTCATCGGAATGGATTCTCCATTAATGACGGTGTTCCAAATGTCGAATCCGCAACCTTGTAAGTAGCATTCCATTCTTTCTTTCCAAAAATTAAAATTTTTGGAATCAAATAGTGGTGGCTTGGTGGTGGAGGTGCCGGTAAGGTGAGCTTCGTTCGTAGCCGATGATCGTTCCTCTTCACTCGCGATGTGAAGCGAGCTTGCCAAAGAGTTTGGCTTTGATACCACTTGTAAGTCAAAGCGGCTACGATAATCTAGAGGGGGGGTGAATAGATTATCTCCATCTTTTCGATTTCACCCTCTTTTTCGATTTATAGAACTTCACCCCACCTAGGGACTACGTGCTCTACCACCCCAGTATATCCGGGATGGGTTTCGAAAAGAGAAAAATATTTTATTAATAATTACCAAAATTATTACAACAAAATCTTACACTAACACCTTGAAAAGCACCACACTCTTCTTCAACACCACCTTTGAGATTACCACAATCTCTTCTTGAAGATTACCACAATCTTCAAACGGCACCTTGTGAAGATTACCACAATCTTCACCCTTGAAGAGCACCACACTCTTCAACACCTCAACAAAAAGATTACCACAATCTTCTTACACCTAACACCTAGTTCACCCAAGTGTATTCTTACCACAAGAACACTCACAAGGATATCTAGTGTTTGAATGACGACCACAAATTCAAGATTACAACTCGATAATTGATAATACAATAGAGTGCAAGTGTAATCAAGAATAGCCTAGACCTCAAGAATGTGAAAGTGAATAGCTAGGCAAATTACAACAAGAAATAAGACAATGTAAGAACAAGTGTATTCTTGAGTGTATCTTGTTGTGTTGTAGTTTTCTCTCTCGTTGTTGTGCTTCAAAACTTCCTCTATTTATAGGAGATGATTGATACTTGATAGGCTCCTCTTGGAATCTGATTACTACAAAAAATTGCAATTAAAAACAAGATTATAGCTGTTAGAAATCAATTCCACAATTTAAGGAACAAATTGTCTGTCTCCGCACAACGGTTAGATTTTTTTTTGTCAAACTAAAAGAGCGACGTCAAGACAAATAGACGTTTGAAAATGAGAATACACATTTACACAGGCGACCGGTCGACGCGTCTACCTCGACCGGTCGACGCCGACTCCAACCGGTCGCACAAACTAAAAAAACGAAGGCGGCGGGAGTTCTGTTTCAATTTTTGCTCCAGTGCAGGGCCGCCTATAGGTCGGTCGGCCGATCGCACCTGCTGTTGCCCGACCATTTTTCGCAAACATGAAGTTTTCTGTTTTCCTCAACTTTCGTGCACGGGTTGTCCTATACGGCGACGGTTGACTTCAAAACAAAAGTGTTATCCAATTTTATATCGAAAATAAACTTCAAGAAATACTCCGAAAAATAGTGAAAATATTTTAGACCGATCGGGAGTATTAGGACAACATTTAGAAACATTGTTTTGATGTAAAAATACATTAACAAAAAGTGTTGTCCAATTTTGTTGAAAATAAAACTTTGAAGAAATACTCCGAAAAATATTAAAATCATTTTAAATCATTTAGGAGTATTTGGACAACTTTTAAAACCATTGTTTTGGTGTAAAATCAAAATCATCAAAATCAAGATAAAATCATTTATCAAACAATAATCATATCAAAGTGCACAACTAAACCGATGTATCGAGCTATTTGAACAATGAAGCTTATAGGCCAAATGGGAGCGAAAAGTCGATCATACGACTTGTAGAAGCTTATGAAAAAATCATTTGATTTGTAAAAACATGATCTCTATAAATATATGAGACTTTTGAAATCGAGAGAATCATGTAGGTGATGAATTTTTCATTGAAACATTTTATCGAACACTTGGCGGGCGTCAAGTTTTAAAGAAGATGTATATAGCCCTTGTAAATGTAATCAAGCCAAGTTTTTCATCACCAAAATCAGTTCAAACACAATACAATACATCATAAGTGACAAGCTCATCAAATTCATATGAAACTACCATCAACAATATAACAAATAAGTCACAATCTCAAGTGGTTCAACCTAATCGAAAGCAAAGGAAGAGAATTCTTACCATTCGATCGGTAAAAATGAGCATCAATGATGATAACCGAGCTAGATAAACCCCAAAATGTATAATTCATGCATCAAAACTCATTTGAAGTGAATTGTGTGTGAAAATGTCTAAGGGGTCGAAATGGGGAAGAAAAACATCAAAATGCCAAAATGCAAGAACAGGGACGGTTTTAACCAAAGTCTCAGTACGGTGGGCGACCGGTCATGGCATAGGACGACCGGTTGAGCTAGTGGGCGACCGGTCGGCCCCTGCCCTGGCAGCCCACTGGTTCTGTTCTATTTTGAAAGTCCGAAATTTGATCCAAAAATCCGATTTTTCGCCCCTAAGTTTTGAAAACGTGCAAAATGCAAACGTAGACCTCATTCAATATACATTATATCATAATCAAGCTCGAAATGAGGTAAAATACTCGGCGGTGAGCGATTAAAAGTCCGCGAGTTATCCTTGAGACTTTAATTAAACACATCTCAAGTTTTTGTTAAACATGCAATCCCTTTGAAAAAATATCGAAATCTCAATATGTTTAGTTCGATTATGACGAACCATATTTTGAAAAATTATTATCACCGGACTTGTTATCCCGAAAAATAATAACGTTTTAAAACTTTGGATGAACAAGTCATAAGAAGAAGTGCCTTACAAATATTTGAAAATTTCTTTTAATGGCACTTTAATGAGATTCGTTGGGATAGTTTTTGAAGTCGAGCATATAGACGTAAGGCATATGGAATGTCGAGTCTATAGAAATAATACAAGAAAAACGTACCTCGAGCTTGTTTGTCAATTAACATGCCTACTTCAACCTTTTGTCAATTTTTAGCCATAGAGGTTGAGATGGTTTTTCTTTCTTCAATGCTTAACTCCTTCAAGAGTTCTTTTGAAATATAACCATCTTCTTGGCATTGAATAATTTGTAGTCCAAGCAAGAAATTGAGCTCCCCTATCATGCTCATCTCAAGCTCACCTAGTATCAACTTAGAAAAACATATCTTGCACAAATATTTATTAGTAGCACCAAAAATATTCTCATAAATATGCACAAGTAAATAATCTTGCCCTTTAAAAAATTAGTATCAACTTTACCTCTTGTAAAATCATTTTGCAAAAATAGTTAAGTCTATCAAATCATATACGGGATACTCAACCGTACAAGACCTTTTATAAAAATCATTTGGACTAAAATTTTAAACTCCAATAGACCTCTATTTGAATGAAACCATTTAGAAAATTGGATTTAACATCCATTTGGTAAAGCTTGAAATTTTCTTAAAACAAGAATGGGCAAGTAAAGTGCAAATATTACATCAAAATCAATATCTTCTTCTTGAAAATACCTTCGAGCTACTAACCTTGCCTTAGTTCGACCAATGTTGCCTTAGTCATCGAGTTTGTTCCGGAATACCCTTTTTGTCTTCTTCATTACTATCATCATAGGGCATCCAATTGATCTAAGGTGTTCATAATAGAACATTTACATCCAAATATTTTGAGGTAACAATATTTGGAGTACTTCATTTCTCATCTATACAACTTGACAAACTCATTACCGGCATCGCTTATATAAGTAAAGAAAGAATAACCCAAGTGTAAAAACATGCCTCAATCATCAATCACAAAATATCTTGAATAAGAGCATAGTAGAAATAGACACTATATATAGCCTCAATCATCAACCACATACTATGCATTTAGAAGATCATCAAGAATCTAATAAATCATGCAAGTTCAAATAAGCTTAAGAAAGCTACAAAAGGTCTCTTTAGTAATTTGAAAATCTGATAGCATATAGTTGAGACCTCATTAAAAAGAAGTATTTGAACAAGAGTTGATATAGCAAATATGTGCAATCAAATATTGAATAGTGTCTTTCAAAAAATCTAAAAGTACTCTTAATGGCACTTGTATTAAATACTATGAAAAACAAGCACATAGGCACATGGCAATACATATATCGAGTCTATAAGAGTAAGAATAACACAAGTAAACGTACCTCGATAATTTATGCCTTTCTTGACAAATAATGACGTAAATGGCCATTTGTGAAAATATGTAATTCCTACACAATTCTTAAAACAAATCTAGCACAAATCATAATGATAAAAGTGTAAAGCAAGAGATATCACAAGTAAGCTCATGCCATAAAAATTCATAAGAGATGATAACACTCTTTAGTCTTACAAAAATGCACAAGAGTTTTAACAACATCATATAAGGTCTTCTTTTAAAAAAACTTTAAAAGCACAAATATATATTGAAGATCTTAATAAAAAAAAATACTTGAAAACTCATTTTGCAATTAAGACACAAATAAAATCATGCATAATAACAAAATAAAATGCATATTTAACTAGGGAGATACGGGTTACCAATTACGCCATTTCAATGGGTTGTGTCGTTCCCATTGTTGATGATATCTTCCCCTTGAGAAGTCACTTTGTTGATGATGACTTATTTGATTACTCCATGTCCAAGGTTTGTTGCCTTCCCATTGTTGAAAGTCTCTTCTTCTTTGAAAATCATCTTGTTGATGATGTCTTTGCCATTTCAAGGATTGTGTTCTTCCCATTTTTGATTATATCCTCTTCTTGAAATTGGCTTTGTCGAAAATAGATTCTCCTTCTTTGATCAAATGAAACGGTCATTTGATGTCTTCTTGGCGGTATAAATTTTCTTCGATCATTATTTCGCCGGGTACCTAATATGACATTGTTTTGTGGTACCCTCATGTGTTTGGGTCCTTTGGGATTAGTCTTGAGACTTTTAGGTCTCCAACGATGAATTAGAGCTATTTCTAGCCCGACAAGTATTTACCGTATGACCCTTTTACCGCAATAAAAGCATGTAATAATTCTAGGAGCATAATGACCAACGTGCTTAGAGACTTGATTCTTTTTCATGTGATTGACACCCTTAGGCTTATGATCAAGTTCTAGTTTCGAATTATCACAACAATCAACAATATTGGTCATTCTATCGACACTCAAGTTGGATTTAGATAAATTATTTTTCAAGCAATTTATATCCTCAACAAGAGTACTATTTTCTTTCTCAAGGTTTCTAACCTTGTCAAGAGTGGTGGTGTGAGCACATGATAGTGATTCATAGGAAGTAAATAAACTATCTTTATCATTTTTTAAAACAATGAATTCATTTTTCAAATATTTGTATTTAACAAGTAAGTTTTGGAATTCATCTTGTAGTTCATCAAAATCATTTTGCAAATCACTATAATCATTATCATAGGAAGTAGAGGGTTTAGAACTTACCTCGTTTTCTTCTTCGATGCCCATAAAACATTTTTTGACTTTTTCATCATGGGAGGTTGTAGAAGGTTCATCCCATGTTGTTGGATTTGATGTATCCATTTGTGAAGTAGATGCTTTTGAGTTGCTCTTTTCATTTGCATACACTTCATAGATGGCTTCTAATTTTTTCCATACTTCATGTGCCGATCGAATACCTACAACATGATCAAATTCCAAAGTAGTAAGTGAACAATACAAAATACTAAGAGCTTTACCATTTAAGGAGATGATTCTCTTATATTCATCATTGAGGTCTTTGAAGCCTTTAGAGGTGTGTGGTGTATTCTTCGTCGGAATGGATTCTCCATTGATGACAGTGTTCCAAATATCGAACCCGCAACTTTGTAAATAGCATTCCATTCTTTCTTTCCAAAATGTAAAATTTTTGGAATCAAATAGTGGTGGCTTGGTGGTAGATGTGCCGGTAAGATGAGCTTCGTTCGTAACCGACGATCGTTCCTCTTCACTCGCGATGTGAAATGAGCTTGCCAAAGAGTTTTTCTCTAATACCACTTGTAAGTCCAAGCGGCTACGATAATCTAGAGGGGGGGTGAATAGATTATCTCCATCTTTTCGATTTTACCCCTTTTTCAAACCGAATGCTCAAAGATAATAATAAAGGTGCGGAATGTAAACAACACACGTCGATTTAAAGAGGTTCAACCCATCTAGGGCCTAATCCTCTACCACCCCAGTATATCCGGGATGGATTTCAAAAAGAAAAAAAGATTTTATTAATAACCAAAATTAATACAACACCAACTTACAACACCTTAAAGAGCACCACACTCTTCTTCAACACCACCTTTGAGATTACACAATCTCTCTTGAAGATTACCACAATCTCCAACGGCACCTTGTGAAGATTACCACAATCTTCAACCTTGAAGAATACCAAATTCTTCAACACCTCAACAAGAAGATTACCACAATCTTCTCACACCTAACACCTAGATCACCCAAGTGTGTTCTTACCACAAGAACACTCACAAGGATATCTTGTGTTGAATGGTTACCCAAAAATCCAAGATTACAACTCGATAATGAATTATACAATTGAGTGCAAGTGTAATCAAGAATAGCCTAGACCTCAAGGATGTGAAAGTGATAAGCTAGGCAAATTACACAAGAATAATGACAATATAAGACCAAGTGTTTGCTTGAGTATATCTTGTTGTGTTGTGTTGTTCTCTCTTATGTTGTTGCTTCAATTCTTCATCTATTTATAGAAGATGTCTTGGACATGATAGGCTCCTCCTAGGAGATTGAAATCTGTAAAAAATTGCAAGACAAATGAAGAATATAGTTGTTAGAAATCAACTCCATGATTTAAGGAAATGTTGTCTGTTTGTCAAACAATCGATTTTTTTGTCAAACTTAAGGACGACCGGTCGCGCACAAATAGACGTTTGAAAGTGAGAAAACACATTTACACAGGGCGACCGGTCGACGGGGGGTCCGACCGGTCGACCCTATGTCCAGCCGGTCAAACAAAACCCAAAAACGAGTCCAGGAGGTTCTGTTTCAGAAATTGCTCCCAGGCATCGGTCGACGCCCACCGGTCGATGCCCGGGTCGACCGGTCGACCATACCGGTCTACACACAGGTTGACACCCTTCAGCATGTTCTCTGTTTTCAAGTATAAAACGCGTTCAGGTACGGGTTGTCCTCTAGGGCGATCGGTTGACCTCAAAAATGAAATGTTGTCCGATTTTTGTCGAAAATAAACCTCAAGAAATACTCCGAAAAATTAGTAAAAATATTTTAAACCAATCGGGAGTATTTAGGACAACATTAGAAATATAGTTTGGATGCAAAAACCCATTAATACAAAATCATGAAATGTGTTGTCCAATTTGTCGAAAATAAAACTTGAAGAATTACTCCGGAAAATATTAAAACCATTTTAAATCATTTAGGAGTATTTGGACAACCTTTAAAAATATTGTTTTGGTATAAAAACAAAATCATCAAAATCATGATAAAACCATTTATAAAACATGCGTCAAAATGAACATAAACATGCAATAAATTTCCTCTATTTAAGCAATATATGTATTATACATATGCATTTTATTCAAACTAAGTATGCATTATACTGTGTATCATACAATAACTAACTATGCATTGTGTTACATTTATATATGCATCAAACAACAAATAACTATGCATTGTGTTACAATTATATATGCATCAAACAACAAATAATTGTGCTTCAACAACTAACTATGCATCGTCTTATACCTTTTTTTTTTAAAGAGCATTGTCTCATATTTGTATATGCATCAAACAACAACTAATTGTGTATTGTCTCATAACTATGTATGCATATCAAACAACAAATAATTTTGCATTGTCTCATTCATACCTATGCACCAAATAAAATATGACTATGTACTATGTATATCTTATAACTATCTATGCATTAAGCAATAACTAACTATGCAGTGTCTCATAACTATCTATATGATATACTTATTCTAAATATGCAGTAAAGTCACAATAATTATGTTTGTGTGAGAGAGAGAGATTTATTGTCGGATTGATATATGTATGGAACGTGATTAATATGAAGGAGATTTCTTTCATATTTAGCCAACGGATTTGGTGGTAAGTTGGTTACACCTTATTTTACCTTGTTACCCTTTTTTGTGTCAAAACTATTATTTAATGTATTAATATTAATCATAATCTTATCCGTCGATTATTTGATGTTAGCAGTTGTGATTAGTCTTTATGGTCTCACGGTAAAGGGATTGTCTCATTTGATCCAATCTCTCTCTCTCTCTCTCTCTCTCTCTCTATATATATATATATATATATATATACACACACACACACACACATATATATATATATATATATATGGATTGGTTCAAATGAGACCAATCCCTTTAGGTTAGTCCGTGAGACCAATTATAAACCCTTGATTTAAATATTTTAATGGTTGAGATCATTTTTCTTATTTTTGGAATGTACGGGTAATATTGTATTTTCATCTAAATCAGTTTTATGAAAAAAAATCGTTACTTCCTGTTTTTTAGGAAAATACAATCTTTCCTATCCCACCTACCTAATTTTTAGGAGGCAAAAAGCCCAATTTCAGTTTAAGTCACGCCTTTCCTATCCCATCTAAATCAGTATTTTTTTCTGTATACTAAGTAACAGATGTTGTATACTAAGTATACAAATATGTTATGATAAATATACAACATTAAGTGGAATGTAAACAAGGAGTTGATAATTGAAACCCATCTTCTATTTATTCTTTTTACAGTTATGCTCCTGTAGAAATTTGCAATTTGTACTCAAAAAAAATGAACTTGGTGTGTTTATATATAAAAAACAAGGAGTTGATACTTGAAATCTATATTCTATTCTTTTCTGACACCCATCTTTTTCTATTTCATCTGTATACTAAGTATGCAGATGTTGTATACTAAGTATACAAATATGTTATGATAAATATACAACATTAAGTGGAATATAAACATAACGTTGTATAAAGTTTTGATATCTGAATTGTGTGTTTTTCTTATGTAGGGGTTGTGGTTAATAAAATGTCAAGCGAAAAACATGAAAGAGAGGTTGGTAGTCGCGAAGAGGAGAGTTCGGGAGACAAGCAGCCTTCAAAGAGGCGTTGGATTTGTTTAATTGGATAAATTGAATTGTATTATTTGTTGTATAAGTAGTTTAGTGTATTTGTTTACTTAGTAACGTGGAATTGTATTCTTGGTTAAGTGGAATTGTATCCTTAGTTATATAGGTGGTTAAGTGGTTTTGTATTTTTAGTTCAGTGTAATTATAAATTTAGTTTAATATTTTTGCATACTCAGTAATGTTTATAATATAGTTAGTTCAGTGTAATCGTATATATAGTTAAACAATTATGTATGCTTAGTGTTGTTTTATTGTATATTTAGTTCAATATAATTTTACATGCAATACATGTATGAGAAGCAAAAATATTCTTAAAGATAAATTAACAGGTTACATAATGCTATGACAAAATTAAGTATACAATTGTAAGTTAATAAATTATATGATCGCATTGTATTAAATATACAGGGACACATAACTAAGTGTACAATTTCAATCCAATATGTATGCAGATCCTATCAACTAAATAAACACGGCTGCTTTGTAAAAATACAAGTTGTTTCATTTTTTAACAATACACATTATTCACATTATGATAAATCCAATTTGGCATGCAATGACACTCAATTATATGAACAATTTAACTAAAATAAGTATACAACACTAAAAGGAAAAATTATATATCCCAATGTATTAAATATACAGTAAAACATCATTCTTTGTCCATTCTGGAACAAATAATTATACAAATCACATTAACTAAGTAACATGATATATTACTTCGTTCTTGAACTTCTTTGTCGTGCTCCTTCTGATGTCAAACCCGCTAATTGCTCCATACTCTTTGTAAAATTTTATATCGGTTTCCAATGTAGAGAAATGCATGCCCACTCGTGGAATATTTTCTTGTTCTACCTCTGGTATCCAATATTTAGTTGAGTCTGGTGAGATTTCGAGCCGTTGACGTCCATTGAAATTGTTGGTTGGTTCTGTGATGTTTTACATTAAACAAGACAGAGCATTATAAAAACAAAATGGATGTATTATTTATACAATATGCAACCATATACATACATATTATTATTATTAGTAACTACGTTCATATAAACCACCATACAATATTTTTTTTTTTGAGAGGAATTTATATCCAATCCAACTAAATGGAATTAGGGAAACTAATATAACAATCATACAAGTTTATATTATAATTATTCAACACTCATGACTATGTATACAAGTTAAATATGTTAAATATACACGTAAACAGCTTAACAACATATATGCAATCTCCCAGACTAGTTGTAAATATTTAAGAAATAAATATTCAAATACAAGATTTATATACTAAATATACTAACATTGTTCACTACATATACAAACTAACAAGAAATATACAATGCACATACAATTTCAAAATTTGAAAGATGTAAAATATGTGTACAATGTTTGTACACTAAATATACATCTGTTGTATACTAAACATACAAATTACGAACAAAAACATACAATTGGTTCGATTTTGCGTTCAGTGTTTTTTCAGTGATTCCTCCTAAATTGTTTTGCAAGTATATCGTAAGATATTACCTTGGAAACATTCACCAATCGCGTTGGAGGGAAGATCTTCTGCCATTGTACAATCCCTTTGCTCTAATTGATGGCAACCTCGTCAATTAACGAAATATATTGTATGTTTTTTCCCGTCTGCAAATGTATATTGTATAATTTTCGAGGTGAAGAAGGGTTGATGCGGGTGGATTTCCACTGATTATGGGACGTGATCAATTCAAGATCACGTCCCTAATTTTTAGCATTCGGTTACCATTTTTATTTCGACAGATTACTATTTTACCCCCTCCTATGTATAGTTTCTTATGTAAAGTTGTATAGATTCATTTAGATCATGGCCGTTGATTTATGTTTTTAATGGTGTGATTTGGTCTTATGGACTAACCTAGGGGGGTGGTCTCACAGGATCCCCTACCTATATATATAAATATAAAGAGAAGTCTCCCAAAACGGTACCTCAAATTTTCCCCGCCAATTTTCATTTACTATAGAAAGTAATTATATTATGTACAATGAATGCACACTAATTAGTTTTAATATCGTATGTTTTAATAGTCACTTTTTTCATTCATTCCTAATTTAAATTATACATTATTGATTTCCATGAAATTAATAATTATTACATACCAAATTTATATACATATTCAAAGAATCTGTCAAAACAAATGTTGATTGTTTTACAGTAATCACTTTTTAGTTTCTACAATTTTGATTTTATTTGTTTTCATACTTTCATAATTTAAATTATATGTTGGAAGTTTTCGAGAAAATAATTAATTTTGCATTATAAGTTTTATTATATGATTTTATATTTTCCTATAATTAGTATGTATATATTAAATAGTTGATACCACAAAAATCATGGTTAAATACAAAAATTGATATATAAAAATAAATAAACTTTCATGGTCCCTTAATTAAAATCATATAAAAATAACTTTTCTAAATTTGTGCCTACTGCATTGATTATTATATATTACAAATATCCATTATTATCATTATATTATATTTTATGTAAGAAGATAGATACATATGTAGTTATATTTCATGATTATATATGGCATGTTACTTTTTTATTGCATCAATAAAAAACGTTAAATTGTTTACTCAATATTGGTTCAATGCTTACTCAATAATGTTTCAAACACCTACTAATACCGTATAAAAGTTACTATATTTATATTTTTTGAAAAAAAAAAAAAGTAAGCTAATGCATGCATGCCTTAGCCTGCAACATAACATGCATAAGTGTTATCATTTATCCAGTATCTGGAAAAGCAAAAACAACACATCACACAGACGTGTAACTATGTATACATAGCTCCACTAAGATGTATCATGGAAAAATAGGAGGTTCCAATGTACTGGTATCATATGGCTTTTCAACGTTATTTGCATTATCATTTTCAAAATACGGCATACAGATGGGGTAACTCTGAATCCATAAGTATGTCATATATATCGTTATAATCATTGTTGTTTCATGGTCGTTTATTGATCAAATGAATGGACTCCAGGAAGTCAAAGAATGAATGAATGAGATTCACATTTGGGTAATCCAAATGAATCCTTCGGGACAGGGTCGGACCTGTGAAATACAGGGCCCTAAGCGGGATTACCAAAATGGACCATTATAGCGGCCAATTTTTTTTGTCTTAAAATATTACTATAAATCAACAAACTAAGTAACCCCCAAGTTAATCTAATACTAGTAAATTGCAATAACAAAGACAAAATTTCAGTGCACAAATTACTATGTCACCCCCAAGTTAATATAATACTCGTAAATCATAAACAAATAAATAAAATCATTGCTCGCATCATAAACCACGATGCTAACTAAATAAATTAAATGAACGGGCAAAATTAAGCAAAAGCTAAAAAACTAAGTGAAATGAAGAGTATTAACACAATGAAAAAAATAAAAATATTAACTCATAATATGTAAGAAGAATATTCCTAAAAATTGTCATTATTTATAAGGATTTTATGAAAGTAATTAGAAGGATTTAATGCTCATTATCAACTAAAATTGTCAATCATTTTCAGGAATGTTCTGAGTTAGGGTTTATATGTACCTCACATTCGAGTGAATGGTTTATCTTTCTTCACAATGTTAGGCTTCATCTTGAAGATCCATCTTTTTGTGGCCGGTGTGGTGCATGTCAAGGGTATGGTTTATAAACTTAACCATTTAAAAAAATTGAGGCCCAAAAAACCTTAAGGTTTTATTGTGTATTAAATTTAGGGGGAGACTGTAATGTTTTCATAAATGTAGGAGGAGATTTTAAAAAAAAAAATTTACATATAAATGGTGAAAATATAAAATGCATTAAACATAAAGGATTTTTTGGAATTTCCAAAAATCTCTTGGTTTTATTGTAATTATCCCAAATCTTTGGGTTTTTTTGTAATTATCTCTTAAACAAAAAATGGGCACCTAAAATTTTGAGGCTTTAGGCACCTGTTTATTGGGCATGCCCTCAAGTCTGGACCTGCTTTGGGATTAATACTATCTATGGACCGTCTCACAGAATAAGTGTGGTCAACAATAAATGAATGGTTATATGAACTGTATGCATGTGACAATTGGTTATAACTGCTTGCGGTGTTCCCCACTGGGTTTTTATACTCATGCCACGTACATTATATTTTTATTATAGACCGAGGGATAGGGTAGCTCAGTGAGGAACGAGTATCCTCTCTTTTTGTTAAAGTGCGGATTTGTAATATTATATATGTTGGGTTGTTTTAAACGTGATATTTTAGCCAACTTTTAATGTTAACATCAAGTTTTCCACTTAAGCTTCCACTATAAATTATTTTTAAAAAGTCAAGTAAGCTTTAGTGTTGTTCCTAAGCCTAGCGGGTTCGGAGTGTCACAACCTCCAACTTAGAATATTGCTTGTCCTCAAGCAAAATATAAAACCATAAGGAGGGATTGAATACCATGCTTGGAGTGTTGTATGCTTGTTTTCATTTAGAGTTTGTTATTGGGAGAAATGATTCTTCAAGGAAACAAACTGAGTATTTATTAGTCAATAACTTGGCTCAATTACACATGAATTAACTTTATAAATTGTATTTTAAATGCAACACAATTGATTGTCTTGAATATATTGACATGGATATGGGCTGAATTTAGACGAGACTTCGAACACTGTGATACTCGATTTGTTAAGGCATATATGACGATACTTAGGACTATGAAAGTTCGAGAACTTTCAATTTAGTAGTGGTAAGCTAGTTGTTAAACCAAACTAGTGGATAAAAAAAGAATAGAAAAAAAAATGAAAAAAATAAGATAATAGCTAAACAAATGGATCAATTGAGGTTATACTTCTCTATTTGTTGTTGTTTAGTAACTAGGAGCATTCATGAACCTTTTGTTTGTCTTTTATGTAAAATAATGGCAAAAATATGAGTATGAGAAACCACCCTAGGAGTTTTTAAACTCAAATTCAAATTGTCAAAAATAAAGTGGAAGTATGCCTCGAACGTCCTAAATAATAAAACAAGAAAAAAATAAAAATCATGATGGCTCGGAAGCTACTCCTAAAAACAACCTAGGCAAGTGTACCCATTGTTTGTAGCAAAACTAAGCGAGTATCGAGTGTCATTCTCATGAGTATTATAAGTAGTAATAATTACCGTCTTTTTATTATCTAATCTAACAAAATTCAGATGGTTGATTTGTAAGAAGAAAAGTAAAAATCTATTTAATCAAACAAATTACAAAAGATGGAAAATATGAATATTTTAAACAAGAGATCAAGACATACAAATGTGTTCTAATGTAAAACCCTCTAAAATATTCCCGTGGTTTTAACAATAATAAATACAACCATGAACCCACAAATAATTACCATCCATTTTTAACATAATCTCATGCTTCATGGACCGTTGAAATTCTTAAATTAAGTTAAACCATATTTCAAGGTGGAAAACTCATGATCTTAAGTTGATTAACCTAAATATATTTCTAGTTAAAACTCCCAAAATTCCATTAACGATTTATGAATTTCCATACTAAGTTTGACCATAATCTGGAAGATTTATGTTGTCATATATCTAGGATTGCATGCAACTCCTTTTACTTATATTGGTTCATTCTCACCATAAATCTATTGATTACCCAATGAAAAATAAAATTCAAATCAATACACTGAAATATTAACTCGAATGAATGGAGCATAATATAATTAAATCATACCAAACATGAAGATTATATTAAAAACATTCAAACCATAATCTCAAATATATTTTAGAGTTCATTACATTCAAACACTAAAAGTTTAACTCATGATTTTGACAAAGGCATAAGCTACAGTAGAAGATTCAAATGATATAGACATGATGTCTTATAATTTCTCAAGATCACAAATAGATTTCTGCTTTGGGTATCTTCAATGATGCTATTTCGTCCTCTCCATGCTCTTCAATCTCCAATTATTCTTCTTCTTCTTCTTCTTCTTCTTCTCTCTCTCTCTCTCTCTCTCTCTCTCTCTCTCTCTCTCTCTCTCTCCTCACCATATGTAATTTGATCTCTAAAATCTAAATAATATGAATATCCATCCTTAACCCAATTATTGGGCTTTTATTAACATTATTTTGGTGAAAGTATTCCTTAATAATAATTGTTTTGGTAGTTTAATGCTCCACTTCATTAGTTGCATTTTGAGTGATTATTTTATGCAAAATTGTTGGTGAAAAGAAGACTTTGTTCGGCAAAATTGTGTCAAAAGGTTGGTAGAAGTGTTTTCCCAATATACCACACAAACATGTCATGTTTGATATGACATTAAGAAGTTGCCAGAACACGACCGTGTTTTAAAGCACGACCTGACCGTATTGGTAGAAAAACACTAAAACACCCATGATTCAAAACACTGGTAGTGTTTGTGAAATAATTCACGAACATGCCTGTGTTCAGAGCATAATTAAGTCGTGTTTTGTACGGAGTGACCTTTTTTTTGCTCCATTTTTTTCTCTTTTTCAACATGGTTGTGTTTCCCAACATGCCCTTATCGCGTTTTTGTGTGAAAGGCTCCATTTTGACGCGTTTAGCTAGAGTTTTTTAGCGTCTTCGCATACTTTAAATCCGACTTATGTTTTGACATGAATTCATGGATTGAAATTCGCTAGAAACTACTCCAAATTATCAACTACACCAATAAGAACACCTCATAGTAATATTGACAATGCATGACC
>JABTTQ020002052.1:0-250275 GCA_016081115.2 Rehmannia glutinosa
TATACTTCAGTTCAAGTTACGTATTGCTATTGAGTCGAGGTTGTGCTAATCACACTTTATTTTTATAAATTTCTCTCTGCTTCTCTTTCGAGTTACATTAGCATCCGGAGAAGGTATGCCTGACTTCTCAGAAGCCCGCTTTTGTGCGAGGTTTGAGAAGGAGTTCGGCCAGAAAAGCTAGTTCGCGGGAGAGGAGTATTTTAGATAAACTAATAAGTCATTGTCATGTGTATAAGTTGATTCACATAATACACATGAAATATATCTACTATTTAAAATATAAAATGAAATATCATCGAGATAAGAGACCGTATTGGTAGTGATGAGGTTAATTGAGTGTCAAATAAGCAAAATTTGATGAATCGAGTTTAGTTAAGCCAACTTTAACAAACATGAATTTTGGCAGAGAGCCGATCCTAAATTATGCTTTCGATCTACTAAACTATTTATTATCGATTCGAGCGATCTCATCATGCACCTACCTTTATTGTCCGAGCCGCAGTGCCGACTGCAGCGCACAAATATGGGGACAACTTGATGTGACATAAAGCATAAAGAAAACAAACCTACAGGAGAAAATGCAAAGGACGATCACAAGAAGTAAGTATTCATAGGCAAACCCGCTAAAGTAAGATATTTGCAGTCCGACCTACCAACAAGAATTTAGTGATGGGAAGACTGCGTGAAAATAACGCTGATAAGTAATGAGAAGTGACAACATCGAAACCAACCAGAGGAGGACACGTAGCGTATTGGCACAAGATAAAAAGTAATGAGAAGTGACAACATCAAAACCAACTGGGAGGATGATACGGGCATAGAAATTTACCAAGATAAAAGGCAGAAATAAGTATAATAACACAAGAGGCTCTTTATTAAAGGGAGACTTCTTTTCTACACACAATACTTAATATATTGTATTTCATTTTGTATCTTCATATATTAGATAATACTAACTTGATCGTCAGAGCGCTAACGCCTTTAATCACTGCGAGCCTTGTGCAGGAAGGTAGTAGCAAAGAGGATCCGCTTAGGAATCTTGGGCGATTCATCTTTTGGATCAATCAAGTGGCGCCAGCGCTGGGAACAATTGAGTTTAAGACGTGAGAATGAAAGAGAACCACTATTTTCGAAGCAAGGAGTGAAGGTTGAGGGTGGCGGCTCGAGCCCGTCACCCGTCGGGCGCTCGCCGCATCCGCGGATCTTCATCATTGTCGGGTGTTTCATCTCTTGCCGCCTGCGTTTAGGTTAACAAATAAAAAAAAAAATCGCTTTGTGTTTTTGTTGAATTGTTTACTAAATTTTGTCTTCAAATCAATGTTATTTCTCCTTTATGCACTGTGGTAATGACGTGAGCAAAAGAAATGGTTATGAATTGTTTTTGTTGGTAGCTAACCTTGGACTGTTGAGTGCTTTCATATCCATATGGTTAAACCTTCATTAATCGCTAGAAAATGCTCGTCGGTCGCCCGGTTTTCCTCGTGTGCACGTTAGTCTAACATTTTTTGGAAGCCCAGTTTTCGCCATATCAAGGATCTGTCTAATTACTTAATTTCTTATTGTTGCTGTTACCATTAACTTAAATAATAATGACAAATTTAAGAGTTCTTTAATAAATAATATTTAGAGAATGCAAAGGGTAATCAACTGAGCTCTTTTGTACCCTCTTAGTGTAATTTTCAGCTTTACTTTTAGATTGGGTCTTCGTAATTTCATAGATCCTATGTGGGTTTTTAGAAATTTCGTTATTGGAATAGAAGGGATATTTTGTAGTCTTTGGAGCTATTTGGGTTGAGCTAATGTTTTGAGCATTTTTTCTTATGTCTTCTACAAAATTGATTGGGTTTGTTGGAAAAAATTGGTTCTTGATGGGAAGAGATTATTGTTTTATTCTCATGATTTGAGTTTTCATGAAAGTGGGAGGAAGATTTTCCATCTGGTATAATATATTTAATTTCCGAAGTGGTTGAGTTGTTTTAGGTGATTATATGAAGTTACAGTCAAATTGAAGAGGTTTTTTAAGTAGAAAAATCTTTTTTATTGGGACTTTTGCTATAATATATTTCCGTTTGGTATAACATATTATCTATATTTGCAAGGGCACTGATAATATTTTCATGGATGTCATCGGAATCTATTTTGTTGCTTGGAGCAAGTTTCTATTTTTTATATACTGTTTTCTTCTGCAAGTTTAAATTTTTTCTTTTTTCCACTTTCCATATGTATGTGTGTGTGGGTGTGTTTACAGGTCAGCTAAATCAGAGAAGTGATGCAGTGCATGTGTTACCATGTGTTCATATGAGGGACATTGAGGGAATGGGACAGAACTGGTGCAGGCTGTATAGTGCTGGAATTCCAGTTGAACTAATTTTAATTTATTTTATTATCAATTATTAGAAGTTGTCAAAAACAATAGTTTATTTCAAATCACGCCTAATAATGACATCGGCTCTCAGGGTAATGTCTAAATTTTGTTGAAAATATTGTGTTTGGGTTATACTTTATGATATACCATCTTTTGATTAATATGGTGCAGCAGGAACACCCAAATCCAGGGGTTGAAGAAAAACCACTCGGGGGAAGAGCGAGCTCTACTCGAGCTCCTGAGCGAGTCGAGATGGCACCTCAGGGGTATTTAACCTGGGGGGAAGGGCAGAGCCCTACCCGGATCCCTTGGGAAGGTCCGAGAATGAATCCCAAGGAAGAAGAAAAACCCCGGAGGGAAGAGCGAGCTCTACTCCGGGGCTCCTAAAGCGATTGAGATGGCACCTCATGGGTATTTAACAGGGGGTGAAGGCGAGCCCTACCCCGGGTCCCTCGTGGGGAAGGTTCCGAGAATGAATCCCAAGGGAAGAAGAAAAACCCCTCGGAGGGAAGAGCCGAGCTCTACTCCAGGGCTCCTGGCAATGGCACCTCGGGGGTATTTAACCTTAAGGGCAGAGAGCCTGCCCCGGGTCCCTGGGAAGGTTCTCGAGAATGAATCCCGAGGCGGAAGAAAACCCCTGGGAGGAAGAGCAGCGAGCTCTACCCGAGGCTCTTGGCGATTCGAGATGGCACCTCGGGGGTATTTAACCTGGGAAGGGCAGAGCCCTACCCCCCGGGTCCCTTGGGAAGGTTCCGAGAATGAATCTCGAGGGCGAAGAAAACCCCTCGGAGGAAGAGAGCTCTACTCGGGCTCCTGGCGATTCGAGATGGCACCTCGGGGTATTTAACTGGGGGAAGGCGAGCCCCCTACCCCGGGTCCGAGGAAGGTTTCGAGAATGAATCCCGAGGGCGAAGAAAAATCCCTTGGAGGAAGAGCGAGCTCTACTCCGGGCTCGAGGCGATTCGGATGGCACCGAGGGGTATTTAACAGGGGAAGCGGCGAGCCCTACCCCGGGTCCTGGGAAGGTCCGAGAATGAATCCCCGGCGGAAAAAAAATCCTCGGAGGGAAGAGCGGGAGCTCTACTCTCAGGGCTCCTAAGCGATTCGGATGGCACCTCGGGGGTATTTTTAACGAAGAGAGCGGGGTGAGCTCGACCTAATTAAATTTTTATCAAGTTCATGAAGAACTCAATCAAACCGAGGGTGTAGAGCTCACCAACCTCATTAAATTTTTATCAAGTTCATGAAGAATTCAATCAAGGCGGGGGTGTAGTGAGCTCAACCTCATTAAATTTTATCAAGTTCATGAAGAACTCAATCAAGCGAGGGTGTATAGCCGAGCTCAACCTCATTTTATTTTTATCAAGTTCATGAAAGAACTCAATCAAGCGAGGGTGTGGAGCTCGTGTCATGAGCCTAGCCCGCATAGCCCAATTTTTACTTTAAATTTGATCAAATATTCCTTAAAGGACTCAATTAAACTCCGGGGGATAGAGAGTGAGCTCTAACTAACTATTCTATAGCAAAGCGAGACGATCGACAAAATTTTGATAAACCAATAGAGTGGTTCGAGAAGAAGAGTTGTGGGTTTTTTCACTCTACCACGAGTATTCCGAATACTCGATGGAAGTGGGGAGTAGGTGATCCGGCCTAAATTATAAGCGGATCTACTAAACTATTTATTATCGCATTTGAGCCAGATGTCATGCGGACCCTACCTTTATTGTCCATTTTGCCGAGTCCCGCCGGCGCATTAAATATGAAGGACAATGATGTGACATAAAGCATAAAAGAAAACAAACAGCAGTAAATGCAAAGGGCGACTGACTGCAAGAAGTAAGTATCTGCCGGGGCAAACCCGCCAAGAAGTAAGTATTTGCAGGTCCGACCTACAAAGAAGTAACTTAGTGATGGGAAGACCTGCGTGAAAATAACTGTGATAAGTAATGAGAAGTGACAACACTGAAACCAACCAGAGGAGGACACGTGGCAGAGTTGCGACTGAAGATAAAAAGTAATGAGAAGTGACAACACTGAAACCAACCAGAGGAGGACACGTGGCAGAGCTGCGGCTGAAGATAAAAGGCAGGAAATAAGTATAAATAAGGGTCAAGAGGCTCTTATTAAAGGGAGACTTCTTTTCTACACACAATACTTAATATATTGTCTTTCATTTTGTATCTTCATATATTAGGAAAATACTAACTTGATCGTTGTAGTGCTAACGCCGGAATCACTCCGGTAGCCTTGTCCAGGAAGGTAGCAGAGGATCAAGCTAGGCATCTTGGGCGATTCATCTTTTGGATCAATCAAGAGCGAACTAAGGTCGCGATTGGATACATTTTCGTTGTGAACTTTTTATTCCGCTAGAGACTAGTGATGAAATTTTTTTTGAAGAAAAATTAATGAAATTTGATAGTGTGATTGTATAATATATATGAAATGAAATTTTAATGATGAAAATTAATTTGAAATAGAAAATATGATTGGTAATTAGAAATGTGTGAGTATGTGTTGTAAAATTTATGGGAAAATATATTATTTTTGGGATGAGAATTTTTTTCTAACAGAACGAAAATGAAAATTTTCTCGTATCCAATGTACAAAATATACGGGCACCATCGGACGTGAAACAAATATGAGGATAATTATTATGGTGGTAAAAAAATTTAACGAATCAGAATAACATTTGGATTTGGTATTGATATTGAAATTATTTACAAATTTGATTTAATTATTAGATCAGGATTAATATTAGTTTTAATCTTTTAGTATTTTAATTTATTTAATATATTTTTTAAATTTTGAAATTAGCGAACTAATTTTAAAAATATATCAAAAGAATAAAAATGATAAAACACGTGGGTTAGTGGGTTAGTAGATTTTGGTTGAGATTCGGAAAAAAAATCTTTTTTTTTAAATGTAAATAAATAGATTTGTATAAATAAAATATATATATATGTAAGATATTATAAATAAATACATATATAGATATATCATATATAGAATATTATTATTTAATCGGGTATCAGGTAGGGTATGGGTAGGATGTAGATAGACCCACCTCCATACCCATACCCGAAAATCCTCATACCCACGTACCCATTTATTTAATCAGGTACAAAACTACCCTTCATACTCTCATCCGTTAGGGTCGGGTATCGGATCCTCCGTCGGGTTCAGAGGAAATTGCCATCCCTACTCCTTCTCCACCTTCGCCGTCACTTCGTCAATCTCTATCCCCTCAATCAGGGGTGTCAAGGAATCAAATTGGGTCAACTATCAAGATATTATATTCGTATTCGACTCATTTATAGAATATGCTTATTCGAATACATACTTTTAATATTCGAATACAAAAATTATTTCTTATTTATTCTGTGAAAATATATCCGAATATATACGAATCAATTCGAATATTTGTATTGAAAATTCTTACCGATGTTTTTTTTTTCCTTTTCTTTTAACCATGCTTATTAGATTGCAACGGTAATTTGAAGCTAAAATATATATTACTTGTTGGGGGATAAATTTATTTAATTTAAATTAAATAAAATGATTATTTAGTAATTATATATTTGGAATAAGAGATATTGATGAGACTTCCTAAAAGTGAGTATTTATTATATAAAAACGCGATATATGATTCTTCTCAATTTTGGCTTCGTACAAAATGATCAATCTACATTTATACTAAGACAACTCACTAACCATTAACCAATATTTGCTAGGCTTTATGATCTGATGACTGCAATTCATCCATTAGTATAATTTAACAATATTTCTAGAGACCTTCAAGAAATTGGGCTTTAATATTTAGTGGATTCTTTTTAATTTTCTACTCAAATATATTTGTCAAGCCCAATACTATTTGGATCAAATCATGTTTATTTTCAATATGCAACAAGAGTTGAGTATTACCCACGTGGTTAGCATAAAATTAATCAGAGTGTTGGACCAATTGGGCATTTTTGGTGTAGGGATGGCATTTCCCGTGAGGCCCCGAATTTTAACAATGTGAGATACGGTGTTATGTAGTGATTATTTATTCGGCTATGTATCACAAACCTATTATTAATGAAACGTGACTCGACTTTTATTTATTTCTTCAAATTTCAATTATGTCTTCCTTATTTTCGAGCATAATGATTTTATATTCTCCTCTAGTACTAATACTTGGTCGACTAACTATGACTTTAGAAATATTAGATCCCGATAATTTAGGAGTATATTCCAATCCTTATTCAAATATTTCTTCTTATTCTATAATTCATCCTAACCAATTTCTAATTTATTTTTGGAATACACATTTGTTATTTCACGTCTTTATTTTAAATTTCTAAATATCTAATTATGGATATCTATACATTTTATTTTTTTCCCCTCAATTTTATAAAGAAAAGAAACCAAATATATTTTTTTTTCCTAATTTTTGAAATTTCCACTTTAAATGGGGAAAATAACTCAATTTTTCTTCTATCACTATTTTATCATTTTGTATCTCCCAACTAAATTATTATTGGACAAAATTTTATTTTGATAATTTCATTTCTATTTTATTTTATGTCTTCCAAGCCTACAACTAAAAATCTTCCTACAAATCCCACTAACCCCTTAGTCAAACAAATGAAATTTAAATTTCCCTCTAACACCTAGCTTTTGGCTTCATGTCCCTAATAAAGAAATCTAGTTATTTTTTTTTACCCTAAACCCCTAATTATTTCCATTAACTATCATTAATCTCCCAAGCAAAAAATCATCTCCCTTCTCTCTAAACATTCCCATACTTCTCTCTACAAATTTCTTCATATCTTCAAACACACATTCTTCAAATCTTCAAACAATCTTCATATCTTCAAACACACATTCTTCAAATTTTCAAACAATCTTCATATTTTCAAAACACACATTCTTCAAATCTTCAAATAATCTTCATATCTTCAAAACACACATTCTTCATATCTTCAAATAATCTTCATATCTTCAAACATTTCTTCATATCTTCAAACACACCTCCCTCATATCTTCAAACACTTCTTCATATGTTCAAACACACTTTCTTCATATCTTCAAGAAATGAGATTTTTAGTACATTTTCTTCTTCTCTTCTATTTTCCAAAATTTTGATACTCCATTTTCATTTTTGGACTTTTAGGGACTAACCTTAAGAGTTGTTTTAGAGTGAGCAAAGAGACTCATTTTGAGACCTCTACTAGTCTCATTTCATCTACTGCACAAGTTAAGTGTAGTTTTACCAATTTTCTTCACCTCTTTCTTCTTTCCTTAAATTTTTAACCTCATTTCCTAACTCCTACATTTTTTTGGTATTCCTTGACCTAGGGGTCTGACCTAAGTCACTTCTCCTTCAAGAGTGATTTATTCCATTTTTCACCAACAAATCAATTTTTAAGGTAGATGGAAAAATCCTTTCAACTTCTAGGTGTTTTAATTAAAATGCATGTAGTATTTTGTTATTGAACACTTGAGATATATATATATATATATTATGTATTGCATGCTATTTTCTTGTATCAAGTTGAAAATTTCTCAAGTGTTGCTCAAAAAATGCAATTTATCGAAAATTAGGGCATACATGTACACTTTATTGTTATATTTGATGAATTCTTGTATGAGATGGTCATGTATGTGTATGACTCTTGAATCTATGTTTTGTATGACTTATAACCTGGAAACGTTGAGCATAATTGATTAAATTTCAATTTTTTGACTTAAAATGCAAAAATGGAAAGTTGGTGGACTTAATTGCAAGAAAATAAAACTTAAGGGACCCCTCTGTAATTTTCGAGTTTTGGGACTGTACTCAGGTTCAAAAATGATGTTTGGACATTTTAATAAAGTTTTAAGAGTTTTTAGATAAATAAAATCAACCTTTAAAAGACCAAGGACTAGATTGTAAAATTTTAGAAGTTTAAGGGCTATTTTGTAATTTTCGAAACTGTACCAGGCCCTATTTTTTAAATTTAAAATTTTAACTCTTAAGGGACTGTAAATAACATATTTTAAGTGTATTCCAAAAATCCAAGTGTTTAGAGCTTGGAAAGTAATTTTATAAAACTTGAGGGACCAAATTGTAAAAGATTAAAATTGAGGACCAAAATGCAATTTCCAGGACTTATGCAGTCCATGCACCTGGAAATATTAATTTAACTATAACATAATGATATTTTGGACCCAAGGTTCAAATTTCATAACAATCGGACCCCTAAAATCCTTAAAGGCAATTATTTCGAAATGGGACAAAAATGAGATTTTTAAAAGTTAAGGGGCCTATACTTATTTATTTTTAAAACAGTTTTTGTCCCAATATCCCACTGACCTTAGTGACATTGTCCAACTATAATCACATTAAAAGCCCTTCCGGTTTGTGAGTTCCAATTATTTTAAACTTAGGGACCAAAATGACAATTTTAACAAATTTGGGGCTAATGTGCGAATTTTATTAAAACTCGACCTCAAAACTTTAAAAACCTGAATCTCTGGACAATTTAGAGAATTTAGGAACTGACCTCATAATGTTTCAAGGTCGGGACATTTATTTATTCAATTTTTAACCCCAAAAGAATTGGTTTTTACAAAACGGGGCTAATTGTAAATTTTCTTTTTACAAGGACCTAACTCGAATTATATTTTACTTTAAAGAAACATCCCTGGACCCTCTGACTTTAATTATTGACTAAAATATTTTATTTTCTCAAAAATCTCTTAACTTATCGGATCGTCTTGACCGATTAATACGCGCTCGTGGGGCGACTTCCTCGTCTTGCGATTTCGAATCTATAACGGGACTTATGTTCCACCTAATCTTTCAAGATATCGAAGATTTCTTATCCACCCGATAATCATCTTCATCCAAATAACTCCACCAACGCCATAATTGTCTTGCGCAAATTTTCAAAAATTTTCCTAAAATGCCTGAATCAATAATACTGATCGCCTGGTTGATGCACGAACTTGTATTTACTTTCGCCTGAAGTCAACTTGGTGTGTCGAGCTCACAATCGGAATGGATACGGGGAATGGGCAGGGCGGCCGCTATTCCACTCTTCTCGGCCCCATCGCCCTAATCCCGCAATTGAGGGACGGAGTTTGTCAAGGGGAAGCGGGTCGTAGTACTTGAGGTATAATCATGATTATGACAAATCCAAGCCTTGTTGGCTCCATTGTGATTTTGTCTTTGCCTATGGAGCGATAAGGTGCAGTGTCTTGGACCATCTTGCTCGGGAATTACAAGGAAGAACGAAGGAATCGCCTCCGATCCACACGATTCTGGAGTTAATCGAACCCGTTTGGTTGGCGCTACAAATCCGTACGCAACCGCTACTTTTATTGTATTGGTTGGCGTTACAAATCCGTACGCAACCGCTTCTTGTCTTGCATAGGATTGGCGCTACAAATCCGTACGCAATCCTCATGTCTTGCTTGAATCACATAGTGTCTGTTTGACCACGAACTATTTCTTAAACTGTATAAGTATATTACTTAATATATATTTATCACGACGCTTGTGGACTATGTGTGAAAACATGCATCATATTTCATGCGTTTTCATACAACCGTTTTCTCGCATTAACTATATACATCGCCACACTCTCTCACGATCACCACATCCACTGAGATTTCTGTCTCATCCCCTCTTGTTTTCTAACCTTTAGATGAGGAGTACGTTGAAGACGTCGAACCTACCACGGACTGAATCTCGTGCTCCGCTTGTCGTACTAGTTCCTATAATCATTGATGTCGAGCGATATTTTGCTTTTGTTATTGTTGAACTCCTTCATTCTGTTTTAGTTTGGACTGTAAGTTAAATTCGAATAATATATTGGGTTGTATTCGGATACCGTTGGACCTTAAGATGTAATTTGTATTTGTGTTTACTTAATTCCGCTGCATTAGACTATATTTCACTTGGAGTTTTATATCATTGGTTTAGACTGTTGAATTATTTATGTTTAAGTGATTGATCGTCGTCGCGTCGCATTTGGGGCGTGACAGTTATGGTATCAGAGCCAGGTTAGTAAGATGGAAACTTACACCGAGCTGACCCAGGATAGGTTCCTCTGACCTTGGATTGGGTACCGCTACTAGATGGCCTAAGTTGAATCTTGGATGAATATTTGAACTCTTTTTGGCTGTTATAGTGATAAGATATCCGGATATTCCTCTATTTGGACGTTAGGTGATTTAGAAAATCCGTGATTTAGATATTATAATGCCTGATATGGTGAGACTCGAAGAATATGAGGATATCTCTTGATAAGTATATGATTTGGATGTGATATATTATGGGATCTAGACACCTAATGTTATTACTTTGGGGAAAATAATAGTAGGGGAATCACTAAGTATATTGATCAATGATAATACCCTTGTGCTATTCATTCTCAAGTACTTGCACAAGCTTAAGTAAGGGAATTTGACTTGTGGTTTAGGTATCATGGATAAGATACATTAAGGATGTGACTATTATACGATCTCGACTAGATGTTACCACTAAATATTCCCTCCCGAGGATAGACGAACTATTTGATCAACTTCAAGGAGCGACGGTATACTCGAAGTTTAATTTACAACAAGGATATTATCAACTGAAGATCCATGAAAAAGACGTTTCCAAAACGGCATTTCAAACAAGATACGGACACTACGAGTTTGTAGTGATGTCTTTCGATAACGCGCGCACAACATTTATGGATCTGATGCATCGAGTCTTTCAACCTTATTTGGATCAATTCGTAGTGATATTCATTGATGACATAATCGTATACTCTAAGTCTAGAAAAGAGCATAAACGTCATCTGAAAATTGTTTTGGAGATACTACGAGAGCACAAGTTGTATGCCAAATTCAGCAAGTGCAAATTTTGGCTTAGTGAAGTCGCATTCTTGGGACACTTAGTATCCGACACCTTTGGGATCGCGTAGACCGCCCGAAGGTGCAGAGGTGGTTGAATGGAAACAACCGAGTGCAGAATTCTGGCGATCAAGTTTCTTAGGACTAGCTGGATATTATCGAAGATTTATCCAGAATTTCTCCAAGATAGCCGGACCACTCACTCGACTAACCCAGAAGCAAGTCAAGCTTTTGTGGAATTACAAGTGTGAGGCTAATTTCCAAGAGCTGAAGAAACGACTCACTACAGCTCTAGTCTTAGCCTTCCAAAGGGAACATAAAACTTTGTCGTCTACAGTGATGCATCAAAGGAAGGACTAGGAGCAGTGCTCATGCAGGAAGGAAAGGTCATCGCTTATGCATCACGAAAGCTCAAGCTGTATGAGGCCAATTACCTAACACATGACTTGGAATTGGCAGCGACAATATTCGCGTTAAAGAAATGGAGGCACTATCTCTACGGAGCAACATTCACGATTTTCACGGATCACAAGAGCTTGAAGTATCTATTCTCTCGTAAAGACCTCAATGCGAGGCAACGGAGATGGATGGAGTTAATTAAGGACTATCACTTTGATATTCAATACCATCAAGGAAAGCTAACGTAGTAGCGACGCTTGAGCGTAAAGGCGAAGTTTAGCCGGACTAATGATTCGAGAGTGGAAATCATTAGAAGAGCTGAACACTTGGAATCCGACAAGAACTAATACTCATATTTCATGTGCTAACATTTCGACTAAACCCGATTTGCTGAACGAGATCAAGGAAGCACAGGAGCAGGATGTGCATCTTCAAAAACTTAAAGAAAAGATACTTAAGGGAGAGAGTTCAGAATTCTCGGTACATGAAGATGGAATTATTAGATTCCAAAAAATCGAGTTTGTGTACCGAGTGACGAGCAAATTAGGAATAGAATCCTCGCAGAGGCACACCGTTCAAAATACACTATACATCCTGGAGGAAACAAGATGTATAAGGACTTGAAACGGAATTAATGGTGGGTAAACATGAAGAACAGGCAGCGTAATTGAGGTCGTTGCGAGATGTTTGACTTGTCAACGAGTGAAAGCGAACACCAACGACCATCCGGTTTATTACAACCGTTGAGAATTCCCGAGTGGAAATGGGAACACATAACAATGGACTTCGTGATGGATCTACCAAGGACCAGAAGAGACCATGATGTTATATGGGTAGTCGTAGACCAACTCACGAAATCTGCACACTTCTTACCCATGAAGAAAACCGAGCGACTTGCGAGTAAAACTCGCAGATTTATATCCAGAGATCATTCGACCGCATGGGTGCTACTCGAAATTATGTCAGACAGAGACCCGAGGTTTGTCTCCAGATTCTGGAAGTGCTTGCACGAGGAATTAAGTACCTCGCTAAGTTTCAGCACAACAGCACATCCACAAACTGATGGCCAGTTTGAGCGAACGATTCAAACCCTGGAAGATATGTTGCGAGCCTGCACGTTGGATTTCTAAGGAAGTTGGAATTCGTGACGTACCATTAGCCGGGTTCTTTATAATAACCTATCGGCCACAATTGGGATGACACCTACGAAGCCTTGTATGGGCGAAAGTGTAGATCTCCACTACACCGGGAGATTGATGACCAATGGACTCCAAAAGGAAACGAAAGTCGCCCTCGATTCCAAAGGTTGACTTAGTTCATGAGGCCATGGAGAAGTTCAAGCTGATCAAGGAATGGATCCGCACAGCTCAGAGCCGCCAAAAGAGCTACGCAGACAAGAGGAGAAAGGACTTGGAATTTGAAGCTGGAGATAAAGTATTTCTCAGACTCTCTCACGGAAAGGATTGATCAATCCTAAGAAAGGAGGCAAGTTGAGCCGAGATATGTTGGACCTTACAAAATTTTGCGGAAGATCGGGAAGTTAGCCTACCGACTCGAGTTACCAAAGACAAAGATGTGGGAATGCACGATGTATTCCACGACGATGCTAAAGAAGTATCAACCAGATCCCGAGCATATCATCACCCAAGATACTCCTCCTCTGATGGGAAATTAATCCTACATCGAGAAACCCATTCGGATCATTGACCAGCAGATACGTCAGTTGTGTAATAGAGAGATTTCGATGGTTAAATGGTATGGCGAAACCACAACCGAGACGAAGACGCAACGTGGGAGATGGAAGAAGACATGAGGAATCAATATCCAGAGTTGTTCTGAAGAGAATTTGGGGACCAAATTCTTTTAAGGAGGGGTGAATGTGAGGCCCCAAATTTTAACAATGTGAGATACGGTGTTATGTAGTGATTATTTATTCGGCTATGTATCACAAACCTATTATTAATGAAACGTGACTCGACTTTTATTTATTTCTTCAAATGTCAATTATGTCTTCCTTATTTTCTAGCATAATGATTTTATATTCTCCTCTAGTACTAATACTTGGTCGATTAACTATGACTTTAGAAATATTAGATCCCGATAATTTAGGAGTATATTCCAATCCTTATTCAAATATTTCTTCTTATTCTATAATTCATCCTAACCAATTTCCAATTTATTTTTGGAATACACATTTGTTATTTCACATCTTTATTTTAAATTTCTAAATATCTAATTATGGATATCTATACATTTTATTTTTTTCCCCTCAATTTTATAAAGAAAAGAAACCAAATATATTTTTTTTCCTAATTTTTGAAATTTCCACTTTAAATGGGGAAAATAACTCAATTTTTCTTCTATCACTATTTTATCATTTTGTATCTCCCAACTAAATTATTATTGGACAAAATTTTTTTTTTGATAATTTCATTTCTATTTTATTTTATGTCTTCCAAGCCTACAATTAAAAATCTTCCTACAAATCCCACTAACCCCTTAGTCAAACAAATGAATTTTAAATTTCTCTCTAACACCTAGCTTTTGGCTTCATGTCCCTAATAAAAAAGCAAGTTATTTTTTTACCCTAAACCCCTACTTATTCCCATTAACTATCATTAATCTCCCGAGCAAAAAATCCTTTCCCTTCTCTCTAAACATTCTCCTACTTCTCTCTACAAATTTCTTCATATCTTCAAACAATCTTCATATCTTCAAACACACATTCTTCAAATCTTCAAACAATCTTCATATCTTCAAAACACACATTCTTCATATCTTCAAACAATCTTCATATCTTCAAACATTTCTTCATATCTTCAAACACACCTCCCTCATATCTTCAAACACTTCTTCATATCTTCAAACACACTTTCTTCATATCTTCAAGAATAATTTCTTCATATCCTCAAATACTTTTTTCTTTCTTCAAACACTTAACAAAAAACACAAAAACTCTTCTTACTTCTTTATTTTCGAAACTATCACTACTACAATGTAAGGAATTTTCTTCTTCAATCCATTTTGATATTTCTAGCTCATCTTCTTCACTTCTTAACCTAAGTTTGATTTTTGGTTTGAGGTACACTTAGATGACAACTTGAAGATAATAGAGACTTGGAACCATCTTGACTAGACCTCAAGAAATTGTGAAGGAATTTGGACTAGAAGGTAAGAAATGGGATTTTTAGTACATTTTCTTCTTCTCTTCTATTTTCCAAAATTTTGATACTCCATTTTCATTTTTGGACTTTTAGGGGCTGACCTTAAGAGTTGTTTTAGAGTGAGCAAAGAGACCCATTTTGAGACCTCTACTAGTCTCATTTCATCTACTACACAAGGTAAGTGTAGTTTTACTAATATTCTTCACATCTTTCTTCTTTCTTTAAATTTTTAACCTCATTTCCTAACTTCTACATTTTTTTGGTATTCCTTGACCTAGGGGGCTGACCTAAGTCACTTCTCCTTCAAGAGTGATTTATTCCATTTTTCACCAACAAATCAATCTTTAAGGTGGGTGGAAAAATCCTTTCAATTTCTAGGTGTTTTAATTAAAATGCATGTAGTATTTTGTTATTGAGAACTTGAGATATATATATTATGTATTGCATGCTATTTTCTTGTATCAAGTTGAAAATTTCTCAAGTGTTGCTCAAAAATGCAATTTATCGGAAATTAGGGCATACATGTACACTTTATTGTTATATTTGATGAATTCTTGTATGAGATGGTCATGTGTGTGTATGATTCTTGAAACCTATGTTTTGTATGACTTATAACCTGTAAAAGTCGAGCATAATAGATTAATTTCAATTTTTGGACTTAAAATTCAAAAATGGAAAGTTGGTGGACTTAATTGCAAGAAAATAAAACTTAAGGGACCCCTCTGTAATTTTCGAGTTTTGGGACTGTAATCAGGTTCAAAAATGATGTTTGGACATTTTAATAAAGTTTTAAGAGTTTTTAGATAAATAAAATCAACCTTTAAAAGCCCAAGGACTAGATTGTAAAATTTTAGAAGTTTAAGGGCTATTTTGCAATTTTCGGAACTGTACCAGGCCCTATTTTTAAAATTTAAAATTTTAACTCTTAAGGGACTGGAAATAATATATTTCAAGTGTATTCCAAAAATCCAAGTGTTTAGAGCTTGGAAAGTAATTTTATAAAACTTGAGGGACCAAATTGTAAAAGATTAAAATTGAGGACCAAAATGAACTTTCCAGGACTTATGCAGTCCATGCACCTGTAAATATTAATTTAACTATAACATAATGATATTTTGGACCCAAGGTTCAAATTTCATAACAATCGGACCACTAAAAGCCTTAAAGGCAATTATTTCGAAATGGGACAAAATGAGATTTTTAAAAGTTAAGGGGCCTATACTTATTTATTTTTAAAAATATTTTTGTCCCAATATCCCACTGACCTTAGTGACATTGTCCAACTAGAATCACATTAAAATCTCTTCCGGTTTGTGAGTTTCAATTATTTAAACTTAGGGACCAAAATGATAATTTTAACAAATTTGGGGATAATGTGCGAATTTTATAAACACTCGACCTCAAAACTTTAAAAACCTGAATCTCTGAACAATTTAGAGAATTTAGGAACTGACCTCATAATTTTTCAAGGTCGGGACATTTATTTATTCAATTTTTAACCCCAAAAGAATTGGTTTTTACAAAACGGGGCTAATTGTAAATTTTCTTTTTACAAGGACCTAACTCGAATTATTTTTTATTTTAAAGAAACAGCCCTGGACTCTCTGACTTTAATTATTGACTAAAATATTTTATTTTCTCAAAAATCTCCTGACTTATCGGATCGTCTTGACCGATTAATATGCGATCGTGGGGCGACTTCCTCGTCTTGCGATTTCGAATCTATAACGGGACTTATGTTCCACCTAATCTTTCAAGATATCGAAGATTTCTTATCCTCCCGATAATCATCTTCATCCAAATAACTCCACCAACGCCATAATTGCCTTGCGCAAATTTTCAAAAATTTTCCTAAAATGCTTCCCTGAATCAATAATACTCAAGTGCCTGGTTGACTACACGAACTTGTATTTACTTTCCTATCCGAGTCAACTTGGTGTGTCGAGCTCACGGTCGGAATGGATACGTCAGGGGATGGGAACCGGCAAAAATTTGCTATTCCACTCTTCCGGCCCCATCGCCCTAATCCGCAATTGAGGGACGGAGTTTGTCAAGGAAGCGGGTCGTAGTACTTGAGGTATAATCATGATTATGACAAATCCGAACCTTCTTTGGCTCCATTGTGGATTTTGTCTTTGCCTATGGAGCGATAAGGTGATGGTCTTGGACCATCTTGCTCGGGAGTTACAAGGAAGAACGAAGGAATCGTTATCGATTCACACGATTCTCGAGTTAATCGGACTCATTTGGTTGGCGCTACAAATCCGTATGCAACCGCTACTTGTATTGCATTGGTTGGCGTTACAAATCCGTATGCAACCGCTTCTTGTCTTGCATAGGATTGGCGCTACAAATCCATATGCAATCTTCTGTCTTGCTTGAATCACATAGTGTCTGTGTGACCACGAACTATTTCTTAAACTGTATAAGTATATTACTTAATATATATTTATCACGACGCTTGTGGACTATGTGTGAAAATATGCATCATACCTCATGCGTTTTTATACAACCGTTTTCTCGCATTAACTATATACATCGCCACACTCTCACACGATCACCCCATCCACTGAGATTTTTGTCTCATCCTCCTATTTTCTAACCTTTAGATGAGGAGACGTTGAAGACGTCGAACCTACCACGGACTGAATCTCGTGCTCCGCCTGTCGTACTAGTTCCTATAATCATTGATGTCGAGCGGCATTTTGCTTTTGTTATTGTTGAACTCCTTCATTATGTTTTAGTTTGGACTGTAAGTTAAAATTCGGATAATATATTGGGTTGTATTCGGATACAGTCGGACCTTAAGATGTAATTTGTATTTGTGTTTATTTAATTCATTGCATTAGACTCTATTTCACTTGGAGTTTTGTATCATTGGTTTAGATGTTAAATTATTTACATTTAAGTGATTGATCGTCGTCGCGTCGCATTTGGGGCGTGACATTTCCCATGGTTCTTCATAAATATAGTCATAGTCACAACTTATACGTATTTGGTTTGGACATTATTATTCATATTTGACCGTAAGTACATTCGAGACCCGACCACCACATGAATACTCGCAACGAGTTGGGATCGGTCGGTCCAATCCGAGCAGGCCGCCAAGTCATAAAGTTGGTCCGGATGGGCCAACCCAAGATTTCATCGGACCACATTTCATGTGGTCTACGTCTATCCCACAACTCAATACGTGTATTTTCTGTTGGGATTTAGACCATATGGGCCGGGCCAAATTAGGCCAGTCCTTTTTGGACCTCTAAAAATGAAGCTTATATAATCCAACCCTGCCACTGCACGCAGCACCATGCATGCCCATGAGTGCGTAAGCAACTCTATTTTGTATGGTTGTCATGTGTGGTGCGTGGGCAGGTTAGAAAGATATGGCCATGGTTATAATTTCCCTTTCCCCACAGAAGAAATAACGTAGAAAAAGGTTGAAATTATTGAAGTCAAGTAACGAATTAAGTCAAGCAAAAGTCTATAACCTCTTAACTTATATGTAAGGGACAAAGATTTTGCAATTTGGAACTTGGAAGGGAGTGACTGCAATAGTACAATTATTTGTTTCATCATTACTATCGGATGCAGCATGGAAAGATCTCACTTATTTCTAATTACAGGATAATTAAGGATGAGACCTATATATTAATTAAATTAAAAATTTTTAATACGTATTTGGATTCTTACAATTAAATTGGTGAAGTTATAGATGATAATTACTTTGTATGAATTTGAATTGAAGGGTTTTAAGTACTTAATTAATCATCAGTTTTTTTTAAATGCCAATTATTATCTATGTGGTTGTGCTCAACATTTTTCTTTTTGGAAAATAATTATGTAATTAAGATGGACTCAAAATTAGTGGGATAGTTTGAAAGACCCAATTCAATAAATATAGTAATAAAAGAGGTATACTAGTCAATATATATACCCTTTGCATGTATTGATGACATCATTAATTTACACTTGGTGTGTATTCAATATATTCGGATTATGAGATGAACAAATTTTAGAATAAAAGATCCGAACTATGTTATAAGTACTTATCCCATTCATATTTTGGTTAATTTCTTAATTCACTAGGTTGTGCCTTAATTTAAGCGTTTCAAACATAGCAAAAACTCCACAAAAACAATAACCAGAGGCGGATCGGATCCACGGGGCAAGTAGGGGTTGTCACCCCCCCGGCCCCTGCCCCCAAATTTTCCAGATTGTTTTTTTCTTCTTTGATTTATTTGCTATTTGTCTATATTTACATATAAGTTATGGGAAGAAAAACATTCCACAAAATTTTGAGAAAATCTTGTGATTGTATTCAAAGATAGGTTCCCTAAAACAATCTCAATTCTTGCCTCCGTCATTAACTATAACCAATTTGTTCATATCATAAATGAGAGTTCATTACTCATTGCTCATTTGAATATTAAATTATTTTTCAAAATCTTTTCACAAATAAATATATTAATTAATTAATTGATTGATTTTAATTACCTCATTGCTAAACGTTTCGGAAAAAGTTAATAATTATTTGAGAGGAACGAGTTGACAACTTGATAAAGTTGATGGATACTATGTTGTTGTTGGATTTTTGTAGGTGTCCTCATGCAAACCAGCTCTCTTATTGGCCTCGTACTTTGTCTTTTTCTTTTTTTTCTTTTTCTCTGTGACAATAAAAGCCAAATTTAACGTAGTTTTCTGTCTGCTACTCGAGTGTAGACTGCATGTGGGCATCCTTACGATGAAGTGATTGTTCGGCCTTTTATTCATTATATTACAAATAATAATAATAATAATAATAATAATAATAATAATAATAATAATAAGGGATAAATTATAAAACAATAATGGATTTCAAAAGTATGGTTATGTGTAAATTAAAAATATAACGATGATAAGAGTAAGTAAATAATGTATTTTAATTAAATTTACAAGTAATCATTTGTCCCAAAATTCTTTAACAAAAAAAATTATTATTTTTATTAAAGATTGCATCCATATTCTTTTATGCTAGGAAAGATATTGGGGATCATCTCTCTTCTATATTATTAGTGGTTGAGACATTAGACGTCTCTTACGAGATACATAAATCTCTCTACTATAACTTCTCTATACGTCTCTCTTCGACAAATGAGAAAGATTGTACGAGGTTTAATATTGGTTGCTCGTGGTTCAATCAAGATGATGTTTACAAATAACTCTAGTTATTTACACGAATGAGAAAAAGACTGTATGATATTTATTCGTGGTTCAATCAAGATGAGACTTGTAAACTAGCTTAATTCTGTTGTAAACCGATACACTCGATCCATTTTATAAGTACAAATATTTGATTAATGTTATGACTCACATTTGCTAATAATTTTTTTTAATAAGCAAACACTCAGTTAGGAACTCTCGTCTTTATATATAGCACAGAAAGGCATGCCATGCTCTTTTCTCCAGTTATTCAAATGCATCCCGAAAATCAGGGACGAATAAAGAAATTGTAGCATGGGAGGAGAAATTGTAAATATTTGAGAGAATAGTGGCGACATTGAAAATATTTAAGGAGACAAATAACTTTTATACATAAATATATAGTGTATATATATAATACATAACATAAAAATTTAAGGAGGGGCAATGACCCCCTCCAGACCCTTTCTCGGTCCATCCCTGCCAAAAATAGTCTAGGATCGATTATGGAATACCATAATATTATTGAATGATCACTTTATATAAAACTTAAATTGTTAGAGAGATGAGTCATTTAATATTTAATTAAAATCGACATGTCCCCTCACACGCAGGCGTTTATTAATGAAGCCTCAAAGACGTGGAATGATAGCTCGAAAATTACTCTAAGAATAGTCTAAGCAAGTGCACCTATCATTTATAGTTTGGCTATATAAATGAGTATTGAGTTCCACAAAGACTGTGATTACTAGTAATTATCGTCTTCTCGTTATCTGGCCTACAAATTTATCAAGTAGTTTGTTACAAAATAAAAACAAAACGAAAGAAAATAAAAGTGAACAGACAACTAAAAACATGAAAGATATCAGATACACTCGAATTAGAAGATGTTGGATAAAAATATGCTTGAATATGAAACTCTCTAGAACATCTTTGTGATTTTACCAAAACAAATACGACCATAAACCCTTAAGTTCTAATCATCTCTTAACATATTTTCATGCTTCATGGACCGTAGTAATTCCTAATTTAAGTTAAACCCTTTAATTTCTCAAGATGTATAACTCTTAACCTCAAGTTGATTAATTGAATCTCTTTCTAGTTTAAACCCCCAAAATTGCATTAATGATTTATGAATTCACATATTATGTTTGACCCTAATCCGGAAGATTTATGTTGTCCTATCTTTAGGATTGGATGCAACTCTTTTCACTTATGTTGGTTCTATCCCACCATAATTAAATCTCTCCATTACCCGGTGAGAAATAAACTTCAAATCAATATTATATGCATATATCAATTCAAATAAACAAGCCTAACATAAGTGAGTCAAACAAAAGCACAATAAAGTATATTAAAACAATCAAATCAACAATCACAAATAAGTTCTAGGTTCATCGCATTCAAACACTAGTGATTAGCTCATGATGGAATTGAAAATTAAACAAGAAATTTCTCTCGAAATCGGCATAAACACTTGAAGTCAAAACCTTCAAAACCAATACAAGGCTCCCCTTATGGATGTATGATGATGAAGTGGTGGCACTCGTCTTACACTCTAATACGCCCCATCATGTGCAAGCATTTATTCAAGACTTCTTGTTTGGTCTGACTTTGATATCATATTGAATGACCACCTCATTATGGATTATCAAAATATATATTTAATACTTATACGTCCCATCACAGTAATTTAATATTCAATTAAATTCTATAATGTATACATAATTGTACTAGGATATTGATTATCAAAAACATTATTAGTAATTGATTAAATATTTGTAGATACTAATTGACGTGGTCTATAGAAATTAAAAAAAATGTCCACACTTTTATTGGGAGTCGATCCATTTAATCGAATAAAATAAATATATATAGAGAGAGAGAGGCTATTCTCGTAATAGTAACCAAATATTTTCCCCACCCATTTTTATTTCTAAAAATAGTAATAACTTTTTTCTAAAAAAAGTAATAAAAAACTATAGAAAATTAAGAAGTAATAAATATTTGTAATTTTATTATTTTTGGTGGTGAAATTTCTTTCAATAAACCACTTTTTAAAGTTATATAAAATTAGGTTTCCAAATCTGTGTGTGTACTATATTAATTATTATATATGTTTTTTTTATTTAAAATTTAATAAATTTTTAATTTTAGATCCATTTTTTATGCATAATATATCTAATTAATCATCTTTTTACGGTCGTCTTCAGTTTGATACTGATATTGCATATATACAATAAAATAATAAACATAATAAAAATAAAAAAACTATAAGATATATTTACTCATTATTTTATAATGTGTTTTAAAAATCATGCATTCAGGGCTATTGGATGTCTTGTATATTCGTGCACTTTGGTTATTTATGATATATAGTTGTTAATTGGGCTTATCTCATTTCTTAGCAATTATATAGAATTGTAGTTAAGTTGATTAAATTCAATCAAAAAATACTTATTTTAATTGAAGAAAATATCTCAAACTATGTATCCAAATATTATACATATATATATATATATATATATTAAATAAAACCATACATAGCATTATATATATTCATGTAAAAATAAATTAAATTTTTATTTAATATGAAATTATATTCATAATAGTTTTTATATATGAAAAATTATTTATATTTATTAACGTAATTTTCATGTTAGTGGAAATTATTTTTTTATATTTATCAATGTATTTTTATATTTTTGATATATGTGTATATATAAAAATTGGATAGTTTTTATTTTTTGAAATATTTTAGTTTCCCAAAAAATTATGTTGCTAAAATATAAGTATGATTTTTGTTTAATTTATTTAATAATTCTAACAACTATTCAATCAACTTTCTAAATCCTAAAAAGGTATTGGAATTTGAAATGATTTTATTATTGATTGCATGAAAAACAAATACATTAAATATTCAACATTGGGTAGTTAATTTTTTTTTTCAAACTTTCATTTTATTATAGATAAAATGATCAATATATAGATACAATTCACATTCACAAAATTAATTATCGACCAAATATATTTTATTTAAAAAAATATTTTCATAGCCTATAATAATTTATTTTTATATTGTTTAGTCGTATAATTTTAATCAAATTAATTATCTTTATATTTTAATTATTTATTGAAATTCTAGACCTTTTCCAATCATTAAAAGTTATTTTTATAAAAATATAGTCCGTGCATTGCACGGTCTCAAAGATATCAAATATGAGAACCCAAATAGAAAATACATAATAATTGAAAATTTCAAATAATACAATCAAATTTCCACAATAAAATTCTAAAAAATTAAAAATTAACTTAACAATGTGAATAAATAAAATACATGACAAAATCCATAAAAAAAAATAAAAATATCTCCAAAAATTGAATATAATACAATCAATAATGTTGCCAAAATTATGTTTTATTGCCTCCTATTTAATTTCCTTAATTAATGTACTTAGTTCTCCTACACATATATGGAACTTTGAAAAAAAAAAAAGCCCGATCCGAGTGCATAAAGCGAAGATCGCTGGGGGTCGGATTCGCCCCCTCAAATATAAATATAGTGACTTTGATTGCATCTGAATTTACTACTAGAATCTTGAAAAAAAAGTATGACACATATTTTCACACTTATTAGGAATCTAAACATGACTAAAACGAAATGGGCATGAAGGTGCCAGTTTTCGAAGATCAAAAATAAATACATAGGCTCTGAATGTATTTTTTTTATTATTCTGATGTATTTTTTCGTTTTTGACTTTATCAATAAAAAATATTAAATAGTATTTTCTACCTATTGTTTGATGTTATATTAAAATTATTATAATACAAAAGATAGAATTAGTAGAACTATTAAGAAAATGCATTTGTCATGGTACATAAGGGACGCCTCACAGATATACGTCGTGCATCGCACGGGCAAAAGACTAGTTAAGAATAAAGATAACAAATTATTGTGTTTGTTTTCAATGTTTATTATTGATTTTTTAAACATTAAATACAAAAAACTTAGTACTCTTACTAGGGGTGTCAATTGCATATGTCGTGTTTCGTATTCGCGGGTCGTGTTCTGACATGTGTATTATAGATTTGACACGATCATGAACATGACCCGTTTAATTATTTGTCAAGATACACAACACGGACACGACCCGTTCAAGAAACGGGTAACCCAACACGATACGAAATACCTATATAATTTAAAGTTGACACGAAAAATTAAAATAAAAAAAAATGGAGAAAAAGCTAAAATTACAAATAAAACATACATTAAATTATTAGAAAATGCATTAAATAATTTGATCATCATCATATAACCAACTAAATATCACAAAATATGAAAATAATATATTACTATAAAATAAAATGGGTTAAATAGGTCAATCGTGTCGACACGCGGGTCGACCTAACTTGACCTATTTATTTCCCGTGTTAACCGTGTCTGGCCCGATTTTGACCCGAACCAGTTAAAGATTGTACATGTACATGTTAAATTCATATTAAATTCGAATCGGATTATATGATCGTATCACAAATTGATGCCCCTACACAGGCGTAGATAGGGGGGCTGGGGCTTCAAGACACCCCAAATTTTTTTTTTTTTTGTCCCGTTTTTCGAGTGGAAAAAAATTAAAAAAATTATATGTGTTTTTTAAAGAGAAAAATAATTGAATAGGGGAAAATGAGGGGGAAAAAAATTTGATTTAGGGGTAGGGTAGTAAATGGCTGGCTACGCCCCTGTGCCCCTATTATGACAAGTGGAGGCTAGAGCACAACGCATGTTGGCCATTGTTGGAGTGTGCTCGAACGAGAAAGAATCGAAAAAAATTGAGAATAGGAAAATTTGAGAATAAAATGAAAGTCTGTCCACCGACTTCAAAAATTCTTGTCCCTTCTTTTGTTGGTGTGCTCGTTATTGTCATTGTCGTGACAGTGTTGATTGCATTTTTATTTATTTTTTTCCGTTAGGAGAGAATTCGCCGTCATTACTTTATGAATGTGCATAGAAAAATACTCTGAGTTTGATACAGTAGTCTGTAAATTAGACGAGTCTTGTAAAAGTAAATGCTGGAGCAGGCGAAACTTGCCGGGGCCACACATAGGACTGAGTTGAGCTTTCAATTTTTTTTTTTTTCCGAAACGATAGAAATATATTCATTACTCAAATAAACTTACACTGCCAACTAGCAAATGGTCACCTTGAATATACATACATTGATACATGTCAAGGGGAGAACTCCGTACGAGAGGTAAAACCACCGTAATTCGAGGGAGCAAAACAAGAAACTACTAAAAAACAAATAAAAACTAAGAACTCCAGAGAAAACTAAACTCACCTCCGAAAGGAGGACTAAGGCACTCATGGGAGACTACCCAACTCGAACAAACAGGAGCACGAGCTACTATACGCACCGCAAGCCCGAAATTACCGACCGCCACGAGTTTCGCAAATCAACCTAGGTAAAAAAAAAAAAAAAAAAGAAAAATCGAAAAAAAAAAAAAAAAAGAAAAATGCCTCTCCCTCACCCGATCTTCAACCGCAATCGGCAACCCATCACCTACTCGGCTCCAACTCTCATCTTTGTAGCTCCGACCTTCGACTTGCCTACACTCTCGATCGGAAAACCGATCACCTCCGGATAACACAAGGGATATACCTTCATTAGCTCCATCATGAAACATGGTTGGGGAGGGGAGGGGATAAGGGAAGGAGGAGGAGGAGGAGGGGAGGGGGAGGGGAGGGAGGGAAGGGGGAGGGGGCTGGGATGGGGAGGGAGGGAAGAGTTAAAAGTTTTAAGGTTTTTTAGAGAGTGGGAGGAGAAAAGAGAGGTAGTGAGAGAAAGAGGATTTCATCTAAAACATAGTTGAGCTTTCAATTCAAGGGCTTCAAAAAGTACCGAACCTACTTTGGAGAAAAAAAAAATGATTAATCCATATTTGAGCAATGGAGATAAATGAGCTCCATTTTCCTTTTTCCTTGGAGTTTATAGCTAGATTGTTAGGTTTCATTTTGGAACAAAATCCTTGAAGCTGGCACCAAATATCAGAATTTGAAGCTTATATAACTTTTGAATTTTCATTTTCTCCCTAAGATATTTTCTTTTTTGCAAAGATAAAAACGCTTTTGTCGCTTGCATTTGTTCCTTTTCAAGAATACTATTCATTCATTATAATAATAAATAATTTAAATAATTCTATATCTTACTATAACCCCACTTATTTTTTTTTTTTTTTGAGGAAACTCTAACCCCACTTATAAGTACAAAATACATGGACAATTTAAAATGAAAACCTCCTCAATTTTTTGTTCAACCTCCTCATATTCCATAATACAATCCCCATGTCACTTCCCTTTTGAATGAACCTCCTCGATTTTTTTGTTGAAATATGTCACTTTTGAGTTGTTTCATATTGATTAATTAGAGGAAGAGAGTCTTGTTTTTAAGTCAAGCGAACTATTCAATCCCCCTATCACCAATTGGTTTTTGTATGGAATCCCACTTGGTAGATTTGAGCTCTCCCTGATCTCTTATTAAGACGCTCGTGTGAACCGCAAATCAAAGTTCCCTAAATTTAACATAGTACCCGGGCCTGCTCGGCCCAAGGTGGCCATCACATGATGTGTTGGAGCATGAAGGACCCACAAGTGGGGCGTGTTGAAAGATGTCACTTATGAGTTGTCTCACATTTTTTATAATCTAAGTGAGTTATTCATCCTATCACTCCGAAATTAACATTTTCAAAAAAAGAAAAAGAAAGAAAGAAAAAAAGGATCCTCTTCAAGCTCTGCCCCTTTGTATTAAATGTTGCCCTAGGGAAATCAGGTTCAGGGAAGATACATGAACATGCAAGTCATCAAGTGGAACAATTTGATCCAGTGGTCCAAAAGTAAGTGTTGTTTTCATATACTATTTAATATTATCAAGTCCAGCTTTAGATTCTTCTTAAATTTTCCTGGAAATTTTGGCTGTGAAAAATGTGGCAAACACTGATAGTGAAACGCTGAAAAGGCCTTTTCATTGCTAAGGATATATTTTAGATAGGGATAATTACAAAAACACCTCTAAGGTTTGGGCTAATTACAAAAAACCCAGAGCTCTTTGAAAATTACAGAAAAAAAAACCCTTGAGGTTTGATTCCGTCTTACATTTTTCCTGGTGATTATCGAAAATATTTCAAAAAAAAAAACCTTGATATTTGCAAAAATATTACAGTTACAGAGTTATCTGCCTTAAATTTAAGACAAAACGAAACATAAATGGTTTTTTTGTAATTTTGAATCATGTCTGAATTTTGTTTATAATTAACCCAAACCTCATGGGTGTTTTTATAATTATCCCTTTTAGATATACAAGTTGTATTAATTATACTACTTACGGAATGTGAGTGGTCGATCCTAAAAATGCTCCGCTTCCCGAAATCAACCGCTTTGAACTCGTCAGAGACCGCACAAAAAGGGGGCCAGAGGGGTGCTCCAACGTGCCCTTTTCTGATGCCTAAGTCAGAAGAGTGTTTCGCAAGAAAGAGGCGAAAATATCAAAAATGTGAGAAAAGTGTGATTGGGGTAGAATTGAACCTGGACTTGGGCTTTTATAGCTTAGCCATGATTAGGGTTTCCGTAAAATCCGTTATAATTAGATAAGATCAAATCTTCAAAACGCTAATTTCCTTTAGAGTTCGTCAGACCAAGCTAATCTCTCCTATCCCAGATCGGCAGTTCAGCTACTTTTATGTGAAACTTTTGGTCATAGAGTTCAGTTTTGCCCATCCACCTCATCCTACTTTCTAGGCCGAGCTTACATTCCTCAGTTCATTAGTTCATCAGGTCTGATTGAAAAGGATTGACGTGGAATTTATTTGGCCCAACTTTACTAATAGAACCTTTAAACCTTGCTCATCTATAAGGACTTAGTAGGTCAGCTCGACCTCAACAAGGCCCACTAGTTCAGCCTAATAGTTCTCCTCCTATTCTCCTTTTATCAATTATTTGTTTTCCAACCCATGAGTTCACCAGTTCAACACTTCCTTCGAGCCCAAATTTTACTTGGCTTTTGAATTCTCACGACGGAACCTCTTAACGCAACCCAATCTACAAGAGCTCATCAGTTTGACTCAATGGGAAAAGCTTATCAGCTCGGCCCAACATAAGTCAATCTATATCAACCCTCATCAGTGAGGGTTTTCAAGTAAGTTGACAAAGAAAACCCCATTTGCAAAAATAATTAATAAGGTAGTTTTCTGGTTCACTTCATCTCTTCAACTAACATTTGTTATATCTTTCTCTCTGCAATTTTCATCTTTTCTATTTCAGCTTACATAATAAATATGTATTTAAACTAATATTATAAATATGAAAAAGTTTAGTATTTATTAAATTAATATTTGATTTTTAATTTGAAATGTGCATAATTTACTCTTGTAGAACAAGCATTTCTTGTTTTCTTTTTGAGGAATTGTAGAAAAAAACACATAAGAATACTATTTGGTAGATTTAGAAATCTAAGTTCAAAACTTACTTGTTCAAGGAAATACTGCATAAATAGTATTTTACCTGGTACTTCAAGTTACATCACTACGCAACGAGTCTAGATAATTTAGTTCTATGGACCGCAATACTATGAATATTAGGCTAACCGAGTAGTCCTCAGCAAAATCTTGTGATGCTTAAGTCAACACAAGTAGTAAGGTTACTATGAACTGGAAGAATGTGGTAAATAGTATTTATTTGATACATGTTTGGGTCGAATTGTACCATATTTGTAATTAAAGTTTGTAAAGTTCCCAGGCCGTATTAGCTACTTCCATATGACATAATCTCATGGACCTACTTGTCTAATCAAATAGCTCGATTAACGGTCGGGGGTTCGCGGGGCGACCCGGGACGGCTATCGGGTTGGGCCGTGACCCGGATAAAAAGTCGCTGATCTTGTGTCATTGTTGTTAATTTTGGGATGTGCGAGGGCAAAATGGTCATTACGACCTTGATAATTATCATTACCCTATATATATTTTGGTTGCTTGACAATTTACAAGAAAGATTACTATCTACTCTCTTATATGCAATCGCAGATATAAGGCTATTAAATAATTGATCAAATATTTATGATAGCAACCTCTAAATTGTGTTTAAAATTTTATAAAATCATATCGGAAGCAAAGAAGTTGGTAAAGATAATGGGGAATTGGGCATCTCTATTTCTGATCATGTCGGTTGTTCTTCATTCGATTCTTATGTTGCCTCATTTACATAGATAACTTTTTTTGTGCGTCTTTATTTCAAAAAAATCATATATTTGTTTCTCAATTTTATAAACAAAATTGCTGTCCAAAAAAAAAAATTCTACAGCCAAAATTGGAACGAGTCGAGGAAATGTTCTGGGCTATATAATGGATCGAAATAAGTGGGGTAAAACAGTAAAATTGTAACTTTTAAAACGATATCTGATTCTTTATTAAAATCTTTTTTTCTCGAAGTGAACAACGAGACAGTCCAAATTCAGCAATTTTGTTGCTGACATAAGGTGTTCAAGAAATTCCTTCGTCAAAACATGTTTATGGCCCATTTAAGTGTTTTCATTCAGTTTTTATCATTTTGTTTCCTACTTGATTTGATTATGAATTTGTTTAAGGTTTTTGGGTTCCTTTAAATACCTTTAGGGCTTTTATTTTCGAATAGTTGAATCATATTTCGTATTACAAATAAAAGTTTTTTTTTTCATCTTTCAATTATCCATCCCATATTGAATATTTTTGAGTATGAGGAGTATGAGGGCGTCCTTAGGGAAAGGCCAACTTGTTCTGTCAAAATAAACATTACTTGTGTGAGTGGTCATCCTCAACCTCGCCCTTCAATTCGTTCACGAAAGAAGTGTTTGCGAAAATTTCTGCTTTTAAAAGAAGTGATTATCGAAGTACAAATTGCTGAGAATCAAAAGTTTGTAATATTTGTAAATAGAATAAAAAGTTAAGAATATTTGGTGACAAGTTGGAAATGTGCTTATTTGTAAAAATCAAACTAGAAGCAGAAGCGAAAATTTAAAACACCAATCTCCTTACTTTTAGATTTTGATTAAATAAAGCAAAATCAGAAACAGAAGTTGACATATGCAAACACTACAAAGTGATTTTTTCAGCCAAAAGCTAAGAAGTGTTTTTTTTAGTGATTGTAAACACTCCCAAAAATCCTCCCGCTTCTGCTGCTATGTCCTCTCATCAATGGCATCAACTATGAATACATTTCAAATAGAATTCTAGCTAAAACAAAGGGAGTGCTTGCGAACCCTAAATAAAAGTAATTATGAACTTCTAGATGAAAAATACTGATTTTTTTTAACCCTAAGAAGTTGAGAATAAAAAAAAACAAAAAAAAAAAGTGTTTGCAAACATCGTGAAACTCTTCAAAAATAGATGGGCGAGCTAGGAACAGATTTCATGTTCCACTTTTGGTGTTCCACTCCATGTTCCACTATTAGGGTGGTTGGCACATTTATATATATCCGAAAAGCAATCGTCCAGGTTTATCGGGATCACCCTATTTGTGCCTTTCTCTGGATTGAAAAGGAGAACTCAAAAAACCGAGTCAAGGTCCCCTAGGAGCTTCTGATTTTAGAGTCACTCACCAACTCTTATTGAAAATTGAAGAGTGCTCTCGGGCCAAGCTCTTAGTCAGCCCGGGTGGGAAGCCCTTGTTCCAGCTTTGAGGGAAAAGCGCCACACTATAAAGTCAGAAGGGGATCGCTCCTCCATTAACATTCAATGAGATGCAGCTCATACATGGACATAGATAAAACCACAGACTTTTAGAAAAGAAGCTCGGGGGATCACGACTAGAATGTCAGATCTTTCTTCTTGAGCCGAGAGACAGATCATCCAACTCATTCCTAAAACTAAAGAAGCGTGTCGAGTGAATTTGTCCATTTTTCGGGATCTCAAAGGGGCGAAGCAGCAGTCGCGGTGGAATCAATACCTTCAATAGGTTTATCTTGCAAACACGTGCCAACCATCCAAACAGTAAAACATGGAGTGGAACACCAAAAAGTGGAACATGAAATATATTTCCGGGCGAGCTACATGTTTTATCAATATTCTCTTCTTTTTCTTTTAAGACTATAAATATAAAGAGCGATAAAAAAACCAATTCGCTAAAGCGACCAATTGGGCCTTGAGTTTTGGAATGCTTGTGGCATATCCAAATTATATTGGGCCAACACTTCTTTGGCCCACAACCACTGACCTAAAAACACCCTATATAAACATTGAAATATTCCAACAATTGGAATGTTTTTAATTCCAACGAAAAAAATCCGTTGGAACTGTTGTTGGAATATTTTCCAACAAAAAAAACGTTGGAATTTTTTCTTAACTTCCAATGGAAATATATTGTTGGACTCATCGTTGGAATTGATTCCAACAATATAATGTCGTTGGACATATCGTTGGAATAATCGTTGGAGTTTATTCCAACAATTATATATTCCAACGAATTAATACCATTGGAATCATCGTTGGACTAAATTCGAACGGTATAACTCCATTGGAATTACTGTTGGAATATTCGTTGGATTTTTTTTCCAACAATTGGATATTCCAACGGATAAATACCGTTGGAACTACCGTTGGAATATTTTTCCATTGGAATTTCCGTTGGAATTTTGGCATTCCAACGGCCATTTTACCAACGACTCATTTTCCGTTGGAATTTCCGTTGGAATCGATAATTCCAACGGGAATTGGTCAAATACCAACGGATTTTTTTCGTTGGAATTTCAATGTTTTCTTGTAGTGCTATATGATCAAATCATATATAAATGCCCCCACTAAGATGTCTCCACATCGACGGTCCGGATAAGACAGACACATTCAAAATGTTCTGGGCCGCATTAATGATGTTTTAATTAAAGATCTCATACTTTAATTAATTTCATCACAAGCTTATTTTTAGTTTATTATCCATAATCTTAATCCTCTTGTATATAACTCTTATATACTAAGATTATGGTTACAATAAATAAACTAGGGATTTTCATGATGTTCAAGAAAATACATACAATATGCAAAAGAGTTCGAAAATATATGTCGCTTTTATTAATAATCAAAAATAATTCACAATTGCTTTAAGGGCACTATCCCTAATAATAACATGTCTTATTTAATAGCTTCTTTCTAAGTCTTTTTAGGCTTACCTCTGCGTCTTTTGATTTGTGTGAGTAATTCCCTACCTTCTAAATGTTGCACAGGTGCATCTAAAGGTCTCCTATAAACATGTCCAAACCATCTTAATCATGTTTCTCTAATTTTCTCATCTATTGGTGTTACACCCACTTTGTTTCTAATGTGTTCATTTCTTATTCTATCTAATCTAGTGTGTCCGTACATCCATCTTAACATTCTCATCTCTGCTACCCTTATTTTTTGGCCATTTTATAAAATTTCTTTTCAATTTTAATGTTATTTTACGATCACAAAGGATAGAAGATGCACTCCTCCATTTATTCCAACTCGCTTGGATCCTATGTGTGACATCCTTATTGATTTCTCCATTCTCTTCAATTATAGATCCTAATTATTTAAAACTCTTTGTTATACTCATTCCATGTATTCGGATAACTTGTGAAAAATGATAAACTCGTCACCATCAAATCAATGTGAAGCTTGAATTCAAATTTTAAGTCCTTTTCTCCTTCCCTGTTGGGCAATAAGCAGAAATAGCATATAGGCTAAATTCGTTTATGGGCTCTGTATAACTTATTAAAGTTTAAATGGGCCAGATATGGCGTTGTCCAGTTAATTGCAGGCTGAAAAATAGGGGGTTTAAATATGTCTCAGCTTTTTTTTTTTTTTGAGGAAAAAAAAAAATATGTCTCAGCTTTCACTTAATCTTTACAATTAAAGCCTGTTGCTTGTCATTTTCAATTCTCAACTTTTCATGTGTATATAATATTATTAGATGTGTAGTCTTCGGGAACATCATCAACTAGGAAAACTCGTAAGGTTTTTTTTTTTTTTTTAAGTACACTGTGTGATATTAGCAAGGTTGCAGAGATCGCTAGGAGCTAGTCGGGCGGCAGCTGGGCGCCTAGAAACATCGTGTTTTTCTTTTTTTTATTTCTATTTTTTTTGGATTTTTGGCCGATTTATTCCGACTAGACAGCCTAGATGCCTGTCTAGACCCAATTTTCTGCCCATTTTTTGGCCGCCTAGACGCCCACCTAGGCCTGGCCGATTTTTTCAGCCGATTTGAAGAAAATCGAATCGGCCTAGGGCGCCTAGCGCCTAGGCTGATTTTAACAAGACTGGATATTAAGGGAGGAGATATCCACGCATTCAAATGTTTTGACTACAAAATTTCTACCATTTGAGCACAAGTTTAATCCGTATAATTCCCAAACTACATCCCAAACTAGATAAATATAAATGTAATAATACTTTTTTAGTGTAAATAGGCCAAATTGGCAATTTAAGTTTTTTAAAAATGAAATTAGCCATATTTTTTAAATGCATGTTTTTTTAGTTATTTTGGATAAAAGGTGAGTCATATTTTCTTTTGTATTCTTTGGTGAGGTAATTAACTATTTTTCAAAAATTGAGGCGGTACATCTTTCAGTACCATTCGGTCCCAAAATATGATTCTCAAGACTGAGAATTCTGAGAAATGGAAAAAACGACTAAATGGACAATTGAACGAAAAAATGGTTACAATTTTTTGTTTGAAAAATATAGTTAAAAAATATTTTTGTTAGGGATAAATAGTAAATTTTTCATATAATTATTATTGGTCAATTTTTTTGGAACTATACATCAACATACAACCATCAAGTATGATTCACTAAAATTGGCTTGATTTCTGCACAGCCCTTCTGGGGAAATTCCCCCGTAACATAATTGGGAATAAATGTAAATCCAGTACTCCCCTCTTCAAAATAAATGAGGTTTTGACATTTTCAATATTGGTGAATTTTTTTTTTTCCAACTTACCCTTAAATGTATTATTTTCAAAACACTAATGCTTTTAAATTTATTTTGTTTCGAAGCATTATTTATAATTAATTAATGGTATATTGGATATTTTAGCACAATTCTTAATATGAGTGTCTTTTTTTCTTTCTAAAAATTCACTTATTTTGAATAGGAGATAGTAAAATATAATAAAACTAAAGCTGAGATTTTATTTTCTTTTTCTTTTTAATAAGTAAAAATTTCAAGTAAATAGAGGAGAAAAAGGCAAGAAACTTTTATTTTGAGAAAGGATCAAACGCTGATATTTAGCTAAATAATTCAAAACCCATAACCCCCAAAACAGGAATTGCAAGATTTTTAGTATTCCTCTAAAGAAAAACTGAAAACCTCTCTTACTAGTAGTAGTATTCCATATTTCACTTTTTTTTTACTTTTGCTAATGTTTTTGAAGACAGTAATAATTAGTGCAAAAAATCTTCAACTGGGCTTCAACAATTATTTACTTCATTCAGAAATCACCTCACAAATTAAAGAAGACACAATAAAAAAAACTAGATTAAAAAAAAAAGGGTAAAATTCTAGTCCAGAAAACCTGTCTGGCGCCACACCGCATTGCGTACCTGCCGTAGATCTCTCCCCTTTAGCGTCCTCCCCACGCCTTCCAGCACTGAAAATGTCGTTTTCTGGTTTCTCAGCGATCCACGCGCCACGATCTCATGAGGCGGCAGCACCTCCTCGTCGTCCGCGTCGTCGTCGCCGACGACGTCCACGTCAGCCAGCTCCCCGTTCCTCGGCTTCCTCGGCATCACCGGGATCTTCACCGGCGCCGACTGCTGGAACCGCCGGATCGGCATCGACTGCGAGTACTTAATCTCAGGTTTCGGAATCGAAGGAATATCGCGAGCGAACGGCGTCGTCGGCGAGGAAGGGAGCGAAGGTTTCTGGACGATGACGTCAGCGTTCCGGTGGTCCTCCGTCAGCGCTGCGAGGATGCCGAACTTCTCCGGCTTGACGAACGAGTGGCGCGAGCGGTGGTTGAAGGTGGAGGAGGGGACGATGGTCCGCGGCTCGGAGAAGTCGTCGTTGGTGTAGAAGACGTCGATTTCGTTGAGCTCGTCTCCGGCCACGGCGGAGGGGGACGAAGAGATGGCCGACGCGCCGGAAGTAGGAGGAGAGAAAACGCCGATGAATCTATCGGAGGACGGCGACCGGCGGTGGCGGTATCCGGTGACATTGCTTTGATCCATTCTTTCTAAACGGAAGACGTTTAAAGAGTAGTGGGTATGGTATTTATTTTCTGTACTTGAATATCTGGAGGGCACAGATGATTTCCTTTCATTTCATCACAAATAATAAGTAATCTAGGGACCCCCGTGTAATAGGATCATGAAAATCACGATACTGTGGGCGCAATCAACGGTCATGATTATAGCAGTTTAGTGACCGCGACGCAGTGGATAATGCTCGGGGGTTGCGGCGAGTAGAGAGTGGAAATGGGAAGTGGTGGGTTGAGGGAACTGGGGAGGCTGTCCCATGTCAGGGAGAAAAGTGGAAATTAGGGGTGTCAATCTGGACACCAAATAAATAAATGTGATTAACGATTGAAAAAGTGAGAATGATTAAATAGAAACAAATAAAACTACGAATAATTACATAAACTATCCTGAGGTCTAGCCTAATTACACAAAAAAAATCTTTCAGTATATCATTAAATAGAAACAAATATCAAGGAGTGTTTATAACTTTGAAAGATAACTAGATTTTTTTTGTAATTAGACTAAACGATAACTAGACACGAATTCGACTTGAAATTATTGATAAAAACTCAAATACTAACACAAAAATCCTAACATGACTAACACGAACCAATATAATATTACCAATTTGTAAAAACGTAATAATTTTATATTTTTATTAACTTCGATGTATGTTAAACATGACTCAAAATTAATTCACAACCATACACGACTGATGACTTTACTTATTACCTTTAAATGGAATTAGTGTTTTATTTAAAATAAAAGTAAATTGAGGTCAATATTATTATCAAGTGGTTGAAATTTGTATTTGAAATTTGTATTGTAAAAGTGATTGATCCGATTTCTATCTTATATAATTGCATCCATTATACAAAAAAAAATAAAGATAATTCTTTTAAATAAATTGTCTTATTAATAAATTAAAAAGCAATTGTCCCAAAGGAAAATAATTTTCTTTCGAATGTCACTATCATTTAAAAGAATAAGGGATTTTAAAAGTCTCAATGTGGGTTCCACATGGGTGTCATCATCTTTTCTTTTTCTCCAATTTTCTTGCTTTTTTAACTTTTTAAATGTTTCTTTGAAGGTCCACGAGACATAAAAAACCGAACATCCTTATCCGCAAACGACTGAAAAGAGGGGGCCAGTCGAGTCGAAGGTGGAAATATAATTGATGTTGATAATTAAACCGGTAGAAAATCAATATAAATGACTTGAACTAAGAGTATCAATTGTCAAATTGTGTCGTTGTTAAGTAATTGGTCCATTTGTTTTAGTCCATTTGCTTTAGTGCTTGGCCCATATTTTATGTTATTGGCCCAAATGCAATCCAAAAACCTCCAAGTACATGTCTTATACCCATTGAGTTACCCGGGTCGCGGGTTCGGACTGCGGCACCCATTTTGAGACTCCGCGGATCTTTTACTCTTAATCTGAGCCGTTGATTATTACCTTTTGATCTTAACCATTCATCCGGACTATAAAACGGGCTCATCCGAACCCTAATCCTCATTCTCTATGTTTTTCACTCACTCTCTCTCTCTTCACTCTCTTACTCATCTCTCTCTAATTTTCTTCTATGTCTCATCTTCTCTGTGAAATCCGATCTCTCATAGGAGTTCTGTGAAATCTTGAGTATTTCTGGCTATATCTGAGTGTTTACTTCTCTAGTTCACCTCCTTTGTGGACAAACTGAGTTGGGGCCGAAACTAGGGTTTCTGGGAAGTTAGGATTTTTGTGATTCGATCTTTTCTCGGGTCTCTGGGTGTAGATCTGGGCTTTTCTGTGAGGTTGTGTGGAAGGCTTTGTGGTCCCTTCTGTCTTTAGGTTCTGCGGATTTCTCTGGTGACTTACCGTGGTGGTTCTTTGAGAAAACTGGTCATGAGCCGAATAATTTCAATATCCGGATATTGGGTTGTTACCCTTTATATACTTAGTGTTATATTCTATTTTACTTGTAATTTTCACTTTATCTTTTGTACTTTACTTTCTGCAAATCGAGTCTAGTGTATATCTGTATAATAGGCTTGATTGAGTCTGTAATTTGTTATTCGGTATTCCGTGTATCGATTTATTGAGGCAGATAGATACCCAACAGTGGTATCAGAGCACCTATCTGCCTCGTGGTGGGTTGGTGCATCTGGTTCTTGCTGGATCTTGGTGATTCTTGGCTCCTGGTGATCTCTGTGATTGGTTTGATACCCAAGACTAGCTCCTGGTTGTAAGGATTATTCTCTTTCCCTCTATCTCTCTTTTTTTTCCAGTCAGTACTTAGTTTAGGGAAACCCTAAGCATAAGCCTCTTGACCCTGTGCCTTGAGTGCAGTGGAATCCTGAGGTGCGAAAAGAATCCACCTGGTTTTAAATTCTTTGTGTTGGTTTTGGTTTCTTGGACTCTGTGTGGTCCTGTGTGCCTTTCTCGCTTACTTTACTTTGTGCTGGACTCTATGTGGTCCCTTTCTTGCCTCTTATTTTATGTTGTCATTTAAATTGGACTCTGTGTGGTCCACCTACTTGTTGTTTCTGTTATTCTATTTGTTAACAGTGATACCTGTTTTTGTGATGTATTCTTGTGATATCCTTTGTGGCTTTATCTGTGAATATGGCTAGTGCATCTGGTTATCATATGGAACCCTTTAATGGGAAAAGTGATTTCTCTATTTGGCAACAAAAAATGAAGCAGATTTTGATTCAACAGAAATATTTTAAAGCTATTGATCAAAAGTACTCTGATAAAGATACTGCTGAAATAAAATCTGAACTTGATGAATTTGCTTACTCATCCATTATCCTTAATCTATCTGATGCTATTTTGAGAAAAGTTGGCAAGTTAACATCTGCCAAAGCTCTTTGGGAAAAACTGCAAGAACTCTATACTGAAACTTTCCTACCCTCAAAACTCTTTCTACTGGAAAAGTTTTTTAGATTCAAACTTGATTTGACTAAGGATATGGATGAGAACTTCGATATTTTTACAAAATTGATACAAGATATCAAACTTACTGGTGATTAAAACATTGATTATTATACTCATATTGTGTTGCTGGATGTTATTCCTGATTCATATGTTGATGTGAAATCTACCATGAGTATGGTAGAGACTCCATTACCATTGATATTGTGATTAATGGCCTTAAGAGTAATGAATTAGATCTAAAGACATCTAAGGGGAATGAACAGGGGTCAGGGAAGGTTATGCATGTCAGGGGTAGAACTCAAAACAGGAAAAATGGGAATAACAATAATAGAAACTCTGGTAGAAAGAGAAGTAAAAGCAGAGAGATATCCAGTTCTAGACCTAAGAACAATAGGAAGTGTTATAATTGTGGTGAACATGGCCATTACATCAAAGAATGTACTAAACCCAGGAATAACCAGAACAATAATCAAAATAATAATCAGAATAACAAGAATCAAACCAATGACTCTGTGAACTTGACAATTGGCAATGATCATATGGGTGATGTGTTTATGGTGGATGAGTTTCATGATTCTGTGAAATGTTGTACCTTCAAATTCTTTCAGTGAAAATGATTGGCTTATTAACTCTCCTTGCACATTTCACATGACACCTTTTAAACACTTGTTTGCCACTTATACTTCTGTGCAAAATGGATCTCTTTCCATGGGTGATGATAAGAAATGTCAAGTAATTGGTGTTGGTACTATGTGCTTGAAACTTGATTCTGGTTTTGTTTTTACTCTGAATGATGTAAGGCATGTTTCTGATCAGTCTAATAACTTGATATCATGTGTTATGCTTGAGCATGATGGTTATGAGGGAAGATGGGGTAAGGGTTTGATGAAAATCATGAAAGGTTCCCTTATTATTGCTAAAGCTGAAAAGAAAAGGAATTTGTATGTTTGTTATCTTTCGAAAGTCTTTCGTATGCAAAATTTCGTGAGTAATGTGAACTCGTGACCAATGTGAACTCGTGAATGATAAACCGAACTTTGGCATAAAAGGTTTGGTCATATAAGTTCTAAAGGACTTGAATTGTTGCATAAAGAAGGTCGTTTTGGTAATGATAAACTTACTTGTGTGCCTTTCTGTGACTCATGTGTTTTGGTAAACAACAAAAGTTAGCTTCTCTACTTCCTCTTACCCAAAATAATCTTCTTGCACTGAAATCCTTGAATACTTACATGCTGATGTTTGGGGCCCTGCCAGTGTTCCTACCCATGGTGGGAATAGGTATTTTATATCTGTGATTGATGATTTTTCAAAAAAAATGTTTGTATTTCTTATGGAAAACAAGTATGATGTTTTTGAAAAGCTTCAAAATTGGAAAACCTTGATAGAAAATCAGACTAGAAAAAGGATTAAGTATTTGAGAACTGACAATGGGTTGGAATTCTATAACCAACTCATTGATCAAATTTGTGTTGATTCCGGCATTGTAAGGCACAAGTCATGCTTACACCCTCAAAGAAATCGTTCTTTGAGAGGATGAATAGAACCCTTTTGTAAATGGTGAGAAGTATGTTGAGTACATCTGGACTTTCCAAAAAGTTATGGGGTGAGGTTGTTCATACAGCTGCCTATGTGATTAACAGATCTCCATCTGTACCTTTGAAAGGAAATACCTTGAACAAGTTTGGTCTGGCAAACCTGTGGACTTTTCAAATTTAAAACTTTTTGGTTGTTCAGCCTTTGTCCACCAAAAGGTTGACAAACTTGATCCAAGATCTTTAAAATGTGTTTTTTTTTTGGGATACCCTGATGGGGTTAAAGGGTACATATTGTGGTCCAAATCTGAAAATGGTTTTAAAGTGTTAATCAGCAGGGATGTGATCTTTAATGAAAATGAGTTTCCCTGCCTTGATGTTTCTAAAACTACTTCTGAAACTTAAAACCCCACTACTCCTAATAAGGTGGAGTTTTCTAATGTGTCTTCTACTTCTGTGACTAATAATCTTGATATGATTGATGCTGAGCATGATAATGTGAATGCTAATGATGCGCACAATGAAACTGAGAATGCTAATGCTGATTTGAATGATAATGTGTATGATGAATTCCCTCTAGTTGACACTACTTTGAATCATGAGCATGTTGAAGATGATAACTTGAATGACTATGTGTTAACTAGAGATAGAACTAGAAGGAACATTAGAATTCCAAATAAGTTTGTTGATTTTCACTTAACTTCTTATGTGTTCTCTGTGTTTGAATCAATTGAGAATTATGAGCCTAAAACCTACTCTGATGTTGTGAACTCTGTGAAATGGCTAAGTGTTATGCAAGATGAGATGACCTCTTTGTATGTTAATAACACCTGGGAACTTGTCCCAAAACCTGTTAACTATTCTATTGTTGATTGCAAATGGTTGTTTAAAATTAAACAAGAAATGAAGGTGTTAGATACAAATCTAGATTAGTAGCAAAATGGTTTACTCAGAAAGAAGGCATTGATTACACTGAGATTTTTGCAACTGTTGTAAAGTTTATAACTGTGAGAATTATGCTAGCTTTAGTGGCTTAGTTTGACTAGGAACTAAAGCAACTTGATGTTAAAACTGCATTCTTACTTGGTGATTTGGAAGAAGAAATTTTTATGAAATAACTTGAAGGTTTTGAAGATAAAACCAAACCAAACCATGTGTGTTTGTTGAAAAAGTCTTTGTATGGATTAAAGCAATCACTTGGAAAGTGGAATAAGAAATTTGACCAGTGCATGCTTGATTTGAAATTCTGTAGAAGTTAATTTGATCATTGTATGTATTTCAAACTTGATGCTAAGTCTCATGTTTACTTGTTGATCTATGTTGATGATATGATCCTGACTGGTCAATGCATTAAGACTATTGACTATGTGAGAAACTGCTTAAGTGCTAAATTTGATATGAAATTCTTAGGTGATGCTAAGAAAATACTTGGTATGAATATTGATAGGGATAGAAATAACTATGTGATCTATCTTCATCAATCTTCATGTGTTGAAAAAGTTTTACAAAAGTTTTATATGAGTGATGCAAAATCTGTGAATGTTCCACTTGCTTCTCATTTTGTGTTAAGTAGGGACCAGTCCCCTACAACTGATCCTGAAATTCTTTCTATGCAAAACATTCCTTATGTTAATGCCATTGGATCTGTTATGTACTTAATGGTCAGTACTAGACCAGACATTGCTTATGGTGTTTCTTGCCTTAGTAGATTTATGTCTAATCCTAGAATGGTGCATTGGAATGCTTTGAAGTGGTTACTCAGATATCTTAGACATTCAACTGATTATTGCCTCAAATTTTCTAAGTGTGAAAATGGTGTTGTTTTAAAAGGATGTATGGATTCTAACTATGCAAATGATAAAGATAACAACAAATCAACAACCTCTTATGTTTTCACTCTGTGTGGTTCTTGTATCAGTTGGAAATCACAGTTACAACATATTGTGGCTCTGTCTACTACATAATCAGAATATGTAGCTGTGACTGAAGCTTTAAAATAAGCCTTATGGCTAAAAGGTCTTGTTTCTGAAATTGGTTTTCTAAAACAAAAGGTTGTTTTATTTTCTAACTCTCAATCTGGTGTTCAACTTTGTAAGAATCCAGTTTTTCATGACAAAACCAAACATATTGATGTTAGGTTTCATTTTATAAGAGATATTGTCTCAAAAGGTCTTATTTGTCTTGAAAAAGTGGTATCTGAATACAATCCAGCTGATATGGGTATTAAGTGTCTACCCTTATCAAAGTTTAAAACTTGTTTAAAAATTCTCAATTTTGACACTGGTGATTAGGTTGTCCCTTGGTGATTACCCTGGGCTTGCATGTATAAATCTGACACCTTAAACCCAGCTTACTTAAGTGTTTGCTGGTATTATAATAAGTTGAGTGCTTATTATGGTAAAGTCCTAACTTAACTATGTGCTGGGTAGGCACCCTGGCGATGATGATGACCAGTTTAAATTTTCCCAGGTTTGTCTAATGAAATCTAATGAGCCAAAGGTGGAAATTATTAAGTAATTGGCCCATTTGCTTAAGTGTTTGGCCCATATATTATGTTTTTGGCCCAAATGCAACCCAAAAGCCTCCAAGCCCATGTTTTATACCCATTGAGTTACCCGGGTCGCGGGTTCGGATTGCGGCACCCATTTTGAGACTCCGCGGATCCTTTACTCTTAATCTGAGCAGTTGATTATTACCTCTTGATCTTGGCCATTCATCCGGACTATAAAACGGGCTCATCCGAACCATAATCCTCATTCTCTATGTTTTTCACTCTCTCTCTCTCTCTCTTCACTCTCTCACTCGTCTCTCTCTAATCTTCTTCTATGTCTCATCTTCTCTGTGAAATCCGGTCTCTCATAGGAGTTCTGTGAAATCTTGAGTATTTCTAGCTATATCTGAGTGTTTACTTCTATAGTTCACCTCCTTTGTGGACAAACTGAGTTGGGGCTGAAACTAAGGTTTCTAAGAAGTTAGGTTTTTGTGATTCGATCTTTTCTCGGGTCTCTGGGTGTAGATCTGGGCTTTTCTGTGAGGTTGTGTGGAAGGCTTTGTGGTCCCTTCTGTCTTTGGGTTCTGCGGATTTCTCTGGTGACTTACCGTGGTGGTTCTTTGGGAAAACTGGTCCTGAGCCGAATAATTTCAATATCCGGATCTTGGGTTGTTACCCTTTATATACTTAGTGTTATTCTATTTTACTTGTAATTTTCACTTTATCTTTTGTACTTTACTTTCTGCATATTGAGTCTAGTGTATATCTGTATAATAGGTTTGATTGAGTCTGTAATTTCTTATTCGGTACTCCGTGTATCGATCTATTGAGGCAGATAGATACCCAACAGTAGTGTTTCATTTGATACTACACGATAACATCAAATACGAACATAATACGATAATAATATGTAAGAACATAATTTTTTTTGAGTTGACACAATACAATACGTCACGATAAGTCAAAAACAAAAAGATATTGATTTACACGTTAATACATGATAATAAATTACATAATATTACACGACAATACACGATGCAATCATATAAAATATCAGGTTATCGTTAGGGATGGCAATGGGACGGGACAAGTATCTCAATACCCAGACCCGCCCCGTCCCCTCCACCTGGCTATATCTGAGTGTTTACTTCTATAGTTCACCTCCTTTGTGGACAAACTGAGTTGGGGCCGAAACTAAGGTTTCTGGGAAGTTAGGATTTTTGTGATTCGATCTTTTCTCGGGTCTCTGGGTGTAGATCTGGGCTTTTCTGTGAGGTTGTGTGGAAGGCTTTGTGGTCCCTTCTGTCTTTGGGTTCTGCGGATTTCTCTGGTGACTTACCGTGGTGGTTCTTTGGGAAAACTGGTCCTGAGCCGAATAATTTTAATATCCGGATCTTGGGTTGTTACCCTTTATATACTTAGTGTTATATTCTATTTTACTTGTAATTTTCACTTTATCTTTTGTACTTTACTTTCTGCAAATCGAGTCTAGTGTATATCTGTATAATAGGCTTGATTGAGTTTGTAATTTCTTATTCGGTACTCCGTGTATCGATCTATTGAGGCAGATAGATACCCAACAGTAGTGTTTCATTTGATACTACACGATAACATCAAATACGAACATAATACGATAATAATATGTAAGAACATAATTTTTTTTTGAGTTGACACAATACAATACGTCACGATAAGTCAAAAACAAAAAGATATTGATTTACACGTTAATACATGATAATAAATTACACAATATTACACGACAATACACGATGTAATCATATAAAATATCAGGTTATCGTATCAGGTTATCATTAGGGATGGCAATGGGGCGTGGCGGGTATCTCAATACCCAGACCCGCCCCGTCCCCTCCATGTGGCGGGACGGGTCGCCCCGTGTTGATTTTTTTATTTTTTTATAAATGTATCTTATATTTTATATTATTAATAAATTATTAATAGTATATTTTGTATTATAAATACATATTGTTTATAAAATTTGTCATTATATATGTTAAATATAATATTAAATACATAAAACTAGATTATGTTATATAATATACATGTAAAATATACATTAAATATATTTAAAAAAATAGAAAAATAGCACGGGACGTGGTGTGACGGTTACCCATGGGGCGAAAATGATACCCAGACCCATCCTGCCCCGCCACGGGTCACGGGGTGGGGTGGGGCAAGTTATTTGTCATCCCTAGTTATCGTGTCACTAATAGGTAAATGTGTCATTATCGCATCACTATTGTGTCACTAACAGATAAATGTGTCATTATCATGTTTTTGCTATGTCTTTATTGTGTCACTAATAGATTAACAGGTTGTTAGCAAGTTAACCTTCAATTTGTTATTTTTTTTTATCTTGTTTACACGAATACGACACGAAATTTTCGTGTCTTTGTCGTGTCAACACGATAAGGCTAAACATATAATCGTTTTTATTAAGAATCGTCACCCCTAACTTGCACGATATAATTGTTTTTTAATAAAAGATATTTATTCATTTTCATAAATTGAGATATCTGGCAATTCGGTTTATGTAGTGGTGTTTGTGTTTAGTTTTCGGCTCAAATATGGTTATATTCAAAATATGTATAATATAAGATAATTATTTTTAAGACAAACTAGTAACATCGTGTTTGATCATGTCAGATTTGTGTTAGTTGTGTTCGAGTCGTGTTTGTGTTTTTCTCAGTAACTTTGGTCGGGTTCATGTCATGTTATCACCTCGTGTTAGGACTATGGCCCCTGGATGTCACAATAGTGTATATAGATAAATTTTCTGAGGATACAATGAAGTTTGTTTGATTGAAAATAGTGACCGTTTGACCAAATCATAAGATTATATTTGTTCAACTTTCTCAAATCACTCATTCTCAATCACCAATCAAACATACAATTTCACTGCCTTGTGTATTGTCTACCGATACACATATTCCTCAATACGTCACATTATAACCCTCTTTCCCCAATCATCCCCAAAAATTTCTTCCCGTCACCCCCCAATCCCTAAACAAACATACTCTAAGAACTCGTGAACATTCTGAATAGACTATCTTCATAACATTCACGTCCTTTATATCTGAATATGCCCTCGAGCACCGACGAGTAGTCTGCCCCCTCGAACCCATGACCTACTGGACATGCTGATATTTGTTTCGAAGCAACAAACAAATTTTTGCAATCGATAACTTAAATAATCATTTGTTTTCTTTTTAAAAGAACAATTTAGTTTGAAATATTATTATTTTCTAGGTGTTAACGACAAATTCCATTTCATCCATTTACTCTTATATAAAACTGGCAAATTGCAGTCCGACCCGATATTTGGGCTGGACTAGGCCCCAAAAAAAGTTGGGTCTTTTAGCCGTGCAGTCCGATCGACCCATGGGCTGGGGTTAGCCCGACTTTTAGCTTGGCCCGATTATTTATGTGAAATACACACATGGGGTCGGGCTGGGCTGGGCCATGCATTAATCAGGCTGATTCGATTCGGTCCAAAATTTTCCAAAAGTTCGATGGGCTTGGGTCGGGCGGGAAAAGCCTATTGCCAATTCTACTCTTATGGATATCAACTTGCCCATTTATATATACTGTTAATTGTTTCATTTTACCCCGGACCCCTTTGTGTTAGTCCAAGTGACTACGAAAATCTAGAGGGGGGATGAATAGATTTTCCCAATTTTTTAATTTATGCCTATTTTCTGATCAAGATGAATAAACAAGATATTAGTGCAGAAAATAAATGAACACAAGATGATTTATAGTCCTTCAACCCACTTAGGGTCTACGTCCACTTCCACCCGGGATGTCCGAGTGGATTTTGAGAGAAAAAAATTTATTAATTGATACCAAACAATTACAACCTTCACCTTTAAGAGCACCACGCTCTTCTTACAACAACAACCTAGAAGAGCAGCAAACTTTTCTCACAACTACGAAGAACATCAAACTCTTCAACACCTAAAGAATCAACCAAATGTGTTCTTGACAAAAGAACATTCAACAAGTAAGTCTTGTTTTAGATGATTTGAACAATTAATATTACAACTCAAATAAAAGTATACAACTTTATAATTGCAAGTGTAATCAAGAAATAAAGACATCTTAAATGATTGGACTTATAACTGCTCAATGATTGGAATTACAGTCAGATCAAACATGCATATCATGTGATGTTAATCTTCTAGCATTTAATAGTTATTACTTATAGTGTAGCTTATGTTTGCATATGATGTATGTTAGTTAGAAATGTAGCTTCAGTTTGGGGAATTAAGTTAACTCTTCTTGGCTGCCTAAACTTGAGTTTCATGTCGGTTGCCTAAAGTTGATGAATAGCTCTCTGTCCCCATTGGTGCTTATTACATATTGAAATTTTGGAAATGGATTTGATTTAGAATAATGCTCATTGGGCAGACATTTCTCTGCTATTAGAGTTTGATAATTATCAAACTTTGGTCTTTTTTCGACAGTAGTTCTTGCCTAATTATCAATTTTCTAAGCTCATTTGATTATTCATCGTTTCCAGATGTTCTGCATGCCTGCCTGTATACATATGGTGTCTTGTTCTCAAGAGGTTTAAGTTTTATGAATGGATTTTGCATTGCAGTGTGTATTTATAGTGAAGGGTGATGAACTATTTAGGTGATTGCGTGAGATTGGAACATGAGATTGCATTTTTTTGGTTGCTTGCAGTTGAAGTCTTGATTTTGTTGCTGAGAATTCAGCTTAATTTTGTAGATGACTTGTGTGCTTAATTAGAATAACTACTCATTCTGCTTCTCAAAATAAATTTGAAGGATTACATTTTACCTTGTACTCTCACTTAGTCGCACTACTATTAAAATAGTCAGATTATTTGTTTTCCTGCTTCATCATAGAAGATTTCCTGCTTTTCTTTCTTCTGTCTGAGTATAAACAATTTTTCCTTGGGACTTAGATATATTTTGCTATTGCGATTAATGGTTTTCTTTTTTGAATTTCTTGTAAGTTGGGTCATAGAGAAGAACTCAAGCATGGATTAGAGGATTGATACATTGGTACATGGTGTTTTGGACCAACAAAGTGATTCATTTTTATGGTGCTCAAATATTTTTGTACTTTATGGAACATATATTAGAGAATAGTTAGATAACTATCGAGATGAAACTCATGTTGAAACAAATTACTATTGTACATATTTTGGATAATTGAATCACTATGGACGCAGTTGTTTATATTAAAAAAAAATGTTCAAAAATTTGTGTTCTTGAATATTTAACAATATTAGTTTTTTTTTATTAGCAATGACATGTTTTTATGCAATGATCAATTCATATGAAATAATGATTTTAAATTTCATGGTAAAAAAAATTACTGAGGATAATGACTGATTTATGAAGGATAATTTAATTACTAAATTAATTTTTAGTGGCGAGTTAATAACTAATAATGATGGTAAACTTAATCATTAATATATCATATACTGAGGGGCAAATGATTATATAATGAGAATATTTTTTGTCACTAAAGCATTATTTAATGAGGGTAAATGATAATATTAATGATGAAAATTGACATCATTGAAATTGTTTTTTAATGACGGTAAAATATCGTCATTAAATATATCAAAGCAATAATGACGGGACCTATTTCCCGTCATTATTTATTTTTACCTAGGAGGGCAATAATGAGGGATCCATGACGGGAAATTTCCGTCATTAAAAGTCTTTAATGACGGATTTTAGACATATAATTATGAAATTTCCCGTCATTATAAATCAATTTTCTTGTAGTGTTTAGTGCTTAAATTATTACAAAAAGAGAATGAAAATAAAAGCCTGAGAAGTTTGTTGAATTTTTCTTGTTGTGATTATAGAATGATGTTTTGTATTGATCCTTCAATTTCTTTAACTATTTATAGAGAAGTTTCAAGATTTGTTTGCAACATATGCTCATTTAATTTGAATTTTGTGTGCAAAAGAAGGATCAAAAGATCTGCAAAAATGGTTAAGAAATGTAAAAGTGAATCTTGCTGATAAGTGCTTAAGTAACAGATAGAATTTACTGTCAAAAACTTTATAGCGACCGGTCACTAAGTTGAAATTTTAAAAGTTTAAACCATTGGATCAAAATTTGACACAGTATGACATTTAGGGTGACCAGTCACTGTCTGGAGCGACTGTTCGCTTGAGAAATAAAGAAGTTTTTAAAACAAAAATCAACTCACAAGCACCGGTCGCACTCTTCTAAAATACTTCTATGTTTTGTTATATGTTTTCAAACATCCAGGTACGAGTCCCCTATAGGGCGATCGGTCGCCCTATAGAGAAGTTTTTAAAATAAATAAGTTTTTAAAACAAAAATCAACTCACAAGCACCGGTCGCCCTCTTCTAATATACTTCTATGTTTTGTTATATGTTTTCAAACATTCAGGTACAATTATCCCTATAGGGCGATCGGTCGACCTCTTTACAAAGAAGTTGTTCAGTTTTATCAAAAATAAAGTTCAAGAAATAATTCAAAAACTTAGTAAAAATCAATTAAAATATTTTGAAGTATTTGGACAACTTTTGAAAATATTATTTTGTTATAAAGTTTATTTATATGAAATCATCAAAATCAAAATAAAAATATTTTTCTAAGACTTTTCTCTCTAATTATATCAATTTACCGAATTGTGATCCCATTTTGTCTCATTTCATCCACTTGTAATTTCATTCTAAAATAAATATACTCGTATTTTATATAGTCTCAACTTAATTAATTAATATGTGATACAACATCAAATATGCTAATCTCTGGTCCCAAGCCACTTGAGTTGAACCACGGTCCTACCCATTTAAGCAATGATGACAATTTGCTCTGCCTATATTCGTATTGGACCTCGGATATACCTCAGATCGATCTCTATTGATATTGGACCTTAATTCATCATTGGACCTCAGCTCGGTCGTTCAATACTTGACCGGTTATTAATATTCAAAGCGTCAAATTCTAGATAACATAATATAAATATACCAAATTAATTTAATGGGTTGGCTAAGTGATGCTTATCCACAAGATGAGATGTAATTTTTATCCTATTTACTACTGTTAGGTATCGACCCCGCTGTCTTTGACAAACGCCATAGCCAATATTACAATAGTCCAACAGACTTAACTATTACAATGGTTGGCCTACGGGATTAGGGATTAGGGATTACAATCCTTCTAAACAATAGTCTAAAATTATCAAATGCGGCAACAACAAACAAGACCCACGCAGGAGGCACCTGCTCCATCCAAAGGGTCTGCACTACAGCACAAAGCAGAAATAAGCAGAAGCTGAAATAAAGGAAAGAACCAAAAACAAAAAAAATAGAACAAGGAAAGATATCACCGAGTGGGTTTACACAAAACCCCTCTTTCAAGCTCCTTTGGAAATGACAGCTCACTCCAGCCGACTCTGAAATGGTGAGAACCCGAATCGAACAGAGATGATAAGGGTGGACTCCGGTCGGCTCAGAATACTGGGAATAAGCACAATCTTCAGCACGTCGGACAAGCCAAGGCACGGACACAAAGCTAGCCCCAACAAACACCAAGCTCAACCACGGTTGCTAAGCCCTACGAAAAACTCATCGGAGAAGGACCACCGAATCGAACCTCACCCGCACACTGAACACGCACAACGAACCCTCGAAATATTCCGAACCTCAACACAAAGAGAGGAATCGAAAACCTCACACAAATACCCACAAAATTCGAACCAGGTTCACAAAAGAAGCAAGGAGAGAATTTGATTGTATAGTGAGAGAGAGTATCAGCCGTTCTTAGGGTGAGAGATTCAATCTCTCTTTATTAGAGTTAAGAGGGCTGGAATATAAGAGTATAAATGGAAAGCCAAGATTCAAACCCTATTATGAGCGGTCCAGATTTAAGTAACAAGATCCGCGGTCCTTCAACCCGGATATCACAAGACCCGACTGACCAAAAAACGTGGGGCTGCCTCCAAGTGGTTAAGGTTGGGTTGTTTGCTAAAGAGATATGTTGTAAATGGGCCAGAAAAATAAGTTTTTGGGCCAACAAATAACAACAACTACTTATCCACAAAATGAGGTGAAAAGTAACTCTTATGATAATTAATATTTCCTCATTATAAAGCGTGGTTTTCTATATAAAGAGAGTATTATATTCTCTTCTCTTCTACACTACCTCTTCTCATGATTATTTAATTAATATCCTTGAATAGATTTCTAACTTGAGCATAGGAGAGGGTACACCGGAAAAATCTTTCGGCCCTCGTCACATTATTGTTTTGCAGGCGTCAAAGCGGAACGAACATCGGAGATTGGATTTTCTTGCTAGGGTAAATTTATCGCCCCAACAATATATAATATTAATACGATTTAAAATTATTCTAATTCAAGGTAAATGGTCACTATTCTTTTTATTAGCTCCTATTATATCTCATGATATTTATTATTAGATAATCCATTTTACGTATAAACTTTTTACTCAACTAATACATAAAGTACTAAAAATATATTTCTAATTAAGAATTTTCTTAAATACATAAAATGCTGGTAAATTTATTTTTGAATATTTAATAGGAAGGGTGTTGCTATTAACACCTCCAAAACTTCTCAAGACACCCTTTTTTTAATTATAAAAATATCATTATTAAAAGACTGAAATGCCCTTAGATAATAATTGTGCTTTCTTCTTCGAATAATAGGCTCTGCTCCAGTAAAACAATACTTTTCCAACCTTTTGTAGTAATTATTAACCATTCAAAAAGGCTTTTTGAGTGGCTGATAAACAGACTGAAGAACGAAAAATGCTTGGACGGTAACATTGGGAAAAGAAAGAGATGAATTGGCTCTTAGAAAAGACTTGTGACATGTTTCCGTCGTTTTGCACAATTCCCAACGAAGCAGGTGAAATGGGCTTGTTTAGTGAACCAAGTTGAACACGAAGATATACTTATTTTTCTCTTCGCAGCATTAATGTTGTGTATGTGTCCGATGTATGTATTGGGTGAGTTTTTATTTTGGCAGAAAGAATTGGGGTTTAGGGAGAAAGATAAATTGGGGAATGATTTGGGGATGTATTAAGAATGGGGTGTATTGATAGGTTTTTTGGGTGCAAATAGTGCTCCCCTAATAGGAAATATCAATGTATCGCAAAAACAATAATATATTTATAAAAACTCCTGTCAGACCGTCTAACGGGTCTGATCTGCTAGACGGATTTGACCCGCGGACTCGGTGACATTTCCCTAATATTAACAGTAGTGTTTTAGTAGTTTTAAGGACCACCAAGATAATACCCTTCTTCCGAAAAATATTAGTCGTCCTTCTAAAAAATATTAGCAGTTCTTCTGAAATGTATTAGTAGTTCTCTGAAGAGTATTTTAGTATTTCTCATGAATATATTCCCGAAATGTATTAGCAGTCACTCAAAAAAGTATTAGTATTTCCTCGAAAAAATATTAGTAGTTTTCTGGAGAGTATTTTAGTATTTCTCCTAAATATAATTAAATTTTTCTCCCGAAATGTATTAACAGTCCTTTTGAAAAGTATTAGTCGTCCTTCTAAAAAGTATTAGCAGTTCTTTTGAAAAATATATTAGTAGTTCCTTCCACGTCTGAAGCCTATGGACATTCAACAAATCTCGTTCTTCTTTACGTTTGATTCATGGACATTCAACAAATCTTGTTCTTCTGCACCATCTCCAAGTCTGCTTCAATCAAAAATCCTTTCGATTGGAAAATCGCGGGTAACCACGCTCGGTTTTGCTGAATTGAGTGGAGGAGACGAGGACGGAGGCGTCGCAGCCGCTGACTACTAAGACCATGAAAAAGAAAAATTACGAAGGATACGTTTTTATTTGCCATGCCAAAGCACCTTATATTAACTGGCCCCTGAATCGTACATGAAATTTGCCATTTTCCCCAAAGTTTAGATTAACTCATGCAATTACACACAATATAAATTTTCAGTTATTTAACTTTTTATAAAGGTGGATTACATATTTAACTTTTTAAAAATGTGGAATCGGGTCAGATCTGCGAGATGGGTAGAAAATTTAAATCCGTTTAAGAGATCTAGAGACTAGCTCTAATATATTAGTATTGTTTCATTGTTCTAGTAATTTATTTTTCCAAGTAATTTTTTTTCATCATTGATATATTTATCACGAGTTCATTTAATAATGGAGGTATGTAACATAAACTATTAATTTGGATTTAAGAAACGAAGAAGAAAGAAACAGCTGGACATAATTGTCAACGGTCAGATTCCGTAACGATCCTACTCATGTTTCACGCTTTCAGTTCCCATTCCGTAAATACCGAACACCCTAACCCAAAACCCAAACCCCAATCTCTCTCTCTCTCTCTCTCTCTCTCGCAGAGAGAACAAGAAATTGGATGAGCAGGTGAAGATAGAGCAGAGATGGGTTCTTTCTGTTTGTGTTCTACCCTGCCTTCATCGCTCCAAGCTTCAAAAATCCAGTTTTCCTCAAAGCCTATTATCTTATTTGACAGCAGCTCAAGCCCAAAACGACACCGTTTCTTGAGAAACGCTTCGTACCCCAAGAGCAAGCTAGTGGTCTGTTCATCGTCTCCAAATGATGCATCCGTTAATTCAAACTCTCAGCCGAGAGACTGCAGCTCAAGGTTGACTCTCGAGAAAATAAAACCTTAATTATGTTGATTATATAATGATCTTAAATCGTGATTTATGAATCCATATACTACTGATTTGTTACTTTGCTCGGTTTTTTCCTCCAATTTTTTCCATTTGAAGATTTGGTAACGGAGATGAGAGATCCGTTGTTTATTTATCAGTAACGAAATAATACAAGATTTTACAATTTACGTTTACACATGATTGAGTAAATAGAAAACTGGCTGTTTAATGCGAATGATTCTGTTTATCTATCATCAATTTTCTCAACGCTTCGGTTCTTGAACTTTTTTGTATGATTGGAACTTGAAAAACTTTTATCATGAAAATTGGTTTTTATCCATCACTTAGTGGAGGGTGCAAATTCGCTTTACTTTGTCTTCTGAAAATCCATTCGCTCGTTTTGCGCGTTATTGACTTGTATTTGGGCAGTGCTTTCATTTCTCTGAGTGCGATACAAAATGGTGGCTAAATAATGCGGTTGTGTTGTGTTTTGAAATATTGTGTTTATGATTGCTACATCTTTATGAAACCTACCTATCAGTCATTGAGAACCTTTGACTTGTAACCTTGTGGCATAATCTACTTGGTATATTCACAAGTTTCATATGGAGTTTTTTGAACTATAGGATGTGCATGCTACGTTTACACATTGTCGTGAATGTGTTAATCGAAGGAAGCATATCTAGATTTTCATTTGTTTTAGTACAAGCTCATGTAAGGGGTGGGACTGGTGGGAATCGATCCCATGTCAATGTCCTGGCGCCTGAGTTACAAATGTGCACAACTGAACTACAATCAATTCCCGATATCTATATTGAGATTGATAGTGTGTCAAATGAGTTTTGTTTAAAAGTATTTTTTTTGCAGCGATTTCTGCATTATAGAAGGACCGGAGACTGTTCAGGATTTTGTTCAGATGCAGCTACAGGAAATCCAAGACAACATTAAAAGCAGACGCAATAAAATTTTTCTCCTCATGGAAGAAGTGCGTTTTCCTCATTTTTCTAATTGTTTGGTTTTATTTCTTTTTGTTTTTTTTCCTCGGGTGCAAGAAGACATGCTGATCATGTTAAACCTGTTCTGTATGAAGAAGTAACTAGCTGTTGTCAGTCTTAACTTATTTTCTTCGTTATTCTTACTGAAGTTGAGGAGGCTAAGAGTGCAACAACGCATCAAGAGCATGGATGTTGTTTACGACGGTCCTGACGTTGAAAATGAGATGCCAGATATCCCGTCTTCGATTCCCTTTCTTCCTCATGTGGTAATTTCAGAACCCTCCCTAAATCATCAAAAGATAGTATATAACTATTAAACAAAAACCACTTTTTTGTGATGAAAGAAAGGTTTGCCACATGACGTGATATTCCCGTTTTTCCAGTTCATTTTCTTTTTCATTATTTCTAATATTTGTCTTGAAACTATCAGATTCTCATTTTTTTTTCATTTTCTCAATATTCTTGAATGCCAAACCTTGTTATTTATTCTGTTGAAATAGACACCCAAGACGTTGAAGCAGCTCTATTTGACAAGCTTTTCATTTATATCTGGAGTTATTGTTTTTGGAGGCCTGGTTGCACCAGTTGTAAGCTCCTAATCTTGAGTTTTGCTCGTTCTATATTATTTTTTTTTTTTTTTTTTTGCTGGTATATATGTATGTGGAGAAATTGTGGGCCTTCTTCAACTGTTCTCATGTAATATTCAAAAAAATGAATTGACCATTGGATCATTTTCATGGCAGCTTGAGCTGAAATTGGGTTTAGGAGGTACCTCGTATGAAGAATTCATACACACCATGCATCTGCCTATGCAGTTAAGGTACGTGAAAGCTCGAATTCATTTTCTAATCTATATATATATATATATCAATTTTCCGTAAGCTCTTATTGTTGTTTGGCAAACCATCTTATGCAAATGGAATTATGACAATATATGTTCCAGTCAGGTGGATCCTATTGTGGCCTCCTTTTCAGGTGGGGCAGTGGGGGTTATTTCAGCATTGATGCTGCTAGAAATTAACAATGTTGAGCAACAAGAGAAGAAAAGATGCAAGTACTGCCATGGAACTGGAATTTATTTACGTTAAAAATTTCAAAGCCGAAATACATAGCATGAATTGTATTCCTGATTTTAATTTGACATTGCCTGAATTTTCTCTACCAATATTTAGTATATTAATAAGGTTTTAAGGTTTTCCGATATGATGTGAAAAATATTTATGCGTTCTATTTGACTCCACAATGAATACAATCAAGACTCTCAAGGCAGTTCATTTTACACTAGAAAATCTTGCTGTAGTTCTTATTCTGTTTGATCCAATTGTTAATACAAGTAATAATGTTAAGTAGTTCACTTTTCAGTTTTCACTACCAATTGATTTGTTTCATGCCTGAGTCAGATTTCAAGTAAAATGTCGGTCAACCTACAAAGTTGTTCAAACATGATGTTCCATCAAGCACCTCAAGTTTCCTTACAAAGATTGACATTTGCATGAAAATTATTAAGTTGACAAATATAGATAAAATTGGACTAGTATGATAATCACTCTGCAAATTATCTCATCTCACCACTAAAAAAAGACGATTTTTTTTATGAAAATAGGTCCTGCTCCTTCCATGTAGCTAAAATTGTTTGTTTGTAGCCTGCATTCTGAACTTAGATAACAATTGGCCCAATGAATTTGTATACTTCTTGAAATCTCTAGACTCATTATCACATTATTAATTATCTTCAGCATACTTCTAGTTTTAGTGACCTAGGCCTTTTCTCGACTATTTTCTTATAGTTTTTCTAATGGTCTCTTGATAGGATACTTGGCATGTGCGCGTTGTTCAGCAAGTGGCTTGTGTTTGTCCATTGAGCCTATAGTAGCAAGTGCATCTGATCGCCCATTGCGTGCACCAACTACTAAAAGGTGTACAAATTGTTCTGGGGCTGGAAAGGTATATAATTGGTCATCAACATTTGAATCCATATTCTACAGCTTGGCGTGCTTATTTTCCACGGGATAATTACAAAAACTATCTCTGAGGTTTAGCCTAATTACAAAATACTACAGTTATTTTTTTGTAATTTGTCTGAACCTTAGGGGTAGTTTTTGTTATTATCCCTATTCTCCGCCAATAGAGGGTTTCATTACCACTTAAAAAAGAAAATGAATAAATGAAATAAGACAAGTTTTATAAGTTCAAAACTTTTTGGATATTTTCTTTAGGGATAATTACAAAAACACCCTTGAGGTTTGGGCTAATTACAAAAAAAAAACAGAGATTTTTTGAAAATTACAAAAAAAACCGTTGAGGTTTGATTCTGTCTTACATTTTCTCCCTTCATAAGCAAAAAACATATCAAAACCCCCCATCAAACCTGATGGGGTTTTTTGTAATTTTGAATCATCTTTGTTTTTTTTGGTAATTACCCAAATCTCAGGTGTGTTTTTGTAATTATTATCCCTTTTCTTTATCTTCATGAGGACTCTCTGCTAAGAATTTTCCATCAAATCCAATTGTAATGGATGAACTCAATACCTTAAACAAAAAACTTACATGTTTGCCATGCTTAGAAGTCTTCATCTACAGTTCATTTTAATCAATTCATGATGAACATTTTCACGCCAAAAATGAGCACATGGGGAGAAAAAGTGAAAGTGAGTGAATAGTGTATTTTCTGAAAATCTTCATAAGCAATCGCATGTTGGATAAAAATTTATCTAGCGGAACGAAAGTGAGAATTTTTGGTATCCAATCGCGACCTTACTTTCCTTTCCCCCCTACTTTGTTTATTCACGCTTTCTGTATGATGGAAGAAAATAGTAAGAATTTCCGGGTAGATTGAGTATAACAATAATGATTTCATAGATTCGCTTCAGTGCCAAAGGTAATGTTGTACCGCATTCGTTTTAACTTGTTTCCTAGATATTGTTGTGTAAATGGGTGAAAAAATTGTTTTTCTCAATGAAGGAGATTAGGATTGTGGAAGTCAAGACCGAATTCTCTATGACGACACTATAGCACAAACGATTAATTGCTCAAATTTAATCTAACATAAATTCTCTAAGATGACACCATATAAAACGAACGGTAATTACTAAATGCATCACCTAAATCTGTTTTTATTTCATTCTTGGTTTGTCCAGTATCGACTTTTTATACTATTACTATCTTAGCATTGTATTTTCTGATTATACTTGGATCTGTATCAGGTAATGTGCCCAACATGCCTTTGCACGGGGATGATGATGGCAAGTGAGCATGACCCGCGAATAGAACCATTCGACTAGAAAACAAAGGCATGCGTTTGGTTGCAGCGCCGTAGGCGAAATGCATTGGAAGTTCGGCTGAGCTTGCCTATATTTATGTAGCCTCTCAAGAAAGGGGTTCTAAAGAAGAAAGTGTAGAAACTTAAAATGAAATAATATGAAGCCCTAAACGCTGATTTTTGCATTTTGCAATTATTATGTTGGGGATTGTAGGTTTTTCGAGATGGCAATAAATTATAAATGTGCCATCCAAACCATTACAAATACAAACCATGTTGATTTTGTGCTTAAGCGTGTGTAGATGTATCACTATCAGAAAGTTTAATATTACCAAAGTTGCTGCAAAATAATACCATTTTATACAAGTAATATGGTATTGAAGACAAACTCAAAAAAAAAAAAAATTATGGTACTGAAGATGGGCAAATTTTAATGGAATTTGACTACTGTTTTATTTCCAAGTGGTATCAATTACTTTTTGTAAGGATTCAAATCCCGGTTCTTTCAACTTCTTTGAACCCATCCACTTCAACCACTCCTCCCAACTTACTAAAACAAATTCAATGGAACTTGCGGAGTTTTACGCTTTGATGCAGCTTCATGCAATGTGAAGTCTCAACCAATTTTGCTTCTAAGTAGAAAATGATTGTCTTTCATATTATTATCACTTAAAGAAATGATTATTAAACAAAATAGACTGAACCCTTCAACAAAGACAGTTTGGCCGAGTGGTCTAAGGCGCCAGATTTAGGCTCTGGTCCGAAAGGGCGTGGGTTCAAATCCCACAGCTGTCAATTGATTGTTTTTTTTGTATATCTTTTTTATATAATATTTATAACATTTAATATAGTGGGTTCAAATCCCACAGCTGTCAATTGATTGTTTTTTTTGTATATCTTTTTTATATAATATTTATAACATTTAATATAGTGGGTTCAAATCCCACAGCTGTCAATTGATTGTTTTTTATGTATATCTTTTTTATATAATATTTATAACATTTAAAATAATAAATATAATTTCATATATAAAAATTATGTGCTTGTTTGGGAGCACTTTTGAAATAGACTTTTGAATCTTAAAGTCAATTTAAAAAATAATTGATGTTTGTTGGTTAATTTAGAATGAATTTTTGGATAAGTCACTTCTCCAAAAAGTCCATTATAGAAAAGTGAGAATTTAAACTTTTTGAAAAGTCCGAGAACAAAATGGATTTTTCCATAAGTGATACCAAAAATTCACTCTATATATTGAGTAATGTTTTGAAAATGATTAGACCACCAATATAATTTAATGTTCATTAATTGTTTCTAGTCTAACTCTGTCCTAAATTTTTCAAAAAAATAAAAAATGAAAGAATGAAAGAAGCTCTGTCCTAATTGTTGGTTTATAAACCAAGATGTTGTATTGTGAATGAAATACATATATTAAATTTTTCTTATTTTAACCAACTTATCTCAACTTAATTTTTCAGGGGTTTAACTTGTAATTTGGAAAGGAAAGAAGAGAATAAATCTATTGTGAAAGAAAAAAAAACTGAAAATATAATCTAAAAAAGGTAGGGATAATTTTAGATTTTTACTATTTGATTTTTAACTTTGGCACATGATTTTCAATACACCAAAAAGTACCCCATTGATCCGAAATATACGAATACTCCTATTTTCATATTTAATATCATATAAATAATTCTTTCTTTTTATTTTTCTAATTGGTTTTGGCACCAATATTACTAATCTTTTCTTTAGTGTCATACTATGTAACATAAATATGGCACTTTCTTATTCTTTTTCGTATTTTTGGAATACATATAATCAACATATATATATATATATATATATATAGGGGTTATATAGGACCCCCCCTATTATGTGAGTACGTAGGACCAGATCCAAGCCGTAAATAAATTGATGTAAATGGCTGAGATTAATCCTGCCTATTTGCTGGTAAATCATTCGAAATAGCCAAAGGGAGGGTACATTAGTCCATACAATAATAAATTATGGTAGCTAAATCTAATAAATCCCACTAAAATAGGATGAGTTACAATCAAAGTCCACCAAATTTGTTATTGAATTAAATCGTCCACTTCATTTCACCTTATCCACCGTTCTTCTGTAACTAAGATAGTCTATCAATTCACTGAAAATTCATCATTTGCAGCGCTGAATCAAGAAAGATGGGAATGGATGACACATATGAAGAAAGCTTCGATACTAATGAAGAACAAGGTAACACTTTTCCTTGCCTTCGAAATTGTATTCATTGTTCCTTTTGTTACTGAATCGCCTTAAAATTTGATTCGTAATTTTTCCTAAAAGCAATGTTTCGATCAATCATTTTCATTTTTTTTTGTAATTATTACCCAGCAATATTGCTTGTGCATTGAGAATAACATGCTTACAGATGTGAACTTTTTGATAGTCCAGAAAAGGACATATCTTCATGCCATTTTTTTTGTGTGTGTATGTTTACTTAGTGAATTGCTTGTTCGTTATGATAAATTTGCTTTCAATTTCCTATAAATGTGCTTATGAGTACCACCATACTTCCGAACACCTAAAATTTAGTTTTTCGTCCACGTTTTTTTCTTCATATTAACCCAGAAAAGTTGCTTATTCGTATCCATAATAATGCTTATTTGAGAATACTAATATGCTTATAAGTATGAACATATAGCTGAAGCATGAAATTTAATTATTCGCCCCCATTTTTTTCTTTAAAAAACGTATATGATATAATCGAAAATGCATTTTTATGTGCTTTAAGTGCTTCCTGTCATGAATAAAACATGTTGCACACGTTTGTTCGGTGTTATAACCGATCAGGTTAATTGATCATTATTTAGGTTGTATGAACTGAAATTATTTGATTACGACGTCGTTTGTTCTGGTCATGTTCTTTGCTTATATATGAGTATAATATTGCTTATAATAATTGACAATTGTGCTAACGTATTTTCAAAATCTTGTTTATGTATTTCTTTTGTTGAGACAGTTGTAATTGCAAGTGTTCCGTAGCAACGAATTGAAATAACAACGGATTCGTCTCTGAATTGGATACCAGAATGTGATGAACATCTGACTCCAAAAGAAGGGATGATTTTTGATAGTGTCAAGAGTGGAATACAATTCTACAAGGAATATGGGCGTGCCACAGGATTTGATGTGAGAATTAGTACAACCAAACGCTTCCACAGTGGTATAATACGCATGCAATACGTAGTTTGCAACCGCGAAGGGTTCAAAAAGGTTGGCAACTCATCTGCATCTCATGAAGAAGCGGAGCTAAATGATGACGAAGTCTCACAAGTGAGACACAGAAAACCGACAAGGGTGGAATGCAAGGCGCTTTGCATGTTCCAAGCCACTGAATCTGGTTCTTACACAGTAAAAAGTTTTGAAATCCGGCACACGCATTCATTAACGCCCGGGGTGTACACACACTTTCTAAAGGCGAATAGGAATTTAAATTTGGCTCACCAAAAATTCATACTAAGTTGTATAAAAGCAAATATTGGGCCAGCAAAAACTTATCGACTGTATAAGGAGATGGTTGGAGGGTATTCGAATGTAGGCGCACTACCAATCGACTTTAAAATTTTCAAGAGAGAGCTGGAAGCTTATGTCTGTGGAGCCGATGCACAACTTATTATAGATAAGTTTTTGAAAAAAAATAAAGTTTGTCCAAGTACAACATTCAACTATGACGTTGATGAAAACGACCAACGTACACGATTATTTTGGGCCGATCCAATGTGCAAGCAAATCTACAGAATGTTCGGGGTTGTTATATCTTTCGATGCAACATACAACACTAACAGGTACGGGATGCAATCCCAACAGAATTCATGCTCCTTCTTCTTTTTTTAAATTAGTCCACAATAATGCATAACAAAAAGAAAAAGAGACTTTTAGTTGCTTTCATCTTCGCATAAGAAAATATATAATTTTGCGAAGAAAATGACCATTTCATTACAGCATGTATTGATATGTGGATATGCATACGAATTTAAGATAATCTGCTTATATATTAGTAGAATGTTGCTTATGTATTATAAAAAAATTGCATGCGTCTCAACTTGAATGAAATTTCTTATTTTGGGAAAAAAGGAGACTGACTTGTCTAACAAACATAGGTACAAAATGGTTTTCGCGCCGTTCACTGGTGTGGACAACCATAGAAGATGTGTTACGTTCGCATCTGGGTTACTTCTGAATGAAGATGAAGAATCATATGTCTGGATATTCGAAAATTTCTTAAGGCAATGGGGCATGAGCCAACATACATAGTTACTGATCAAGATCCCGCAATGAAAAATGCTATTAAAAGGGTTTTCAAGAACAGTATTCACCGACTATGTATGTGGCATATCATGGAAAAAGATGGTGCGAAGGTGGGGCATACTTTGCTTAAGGACGAGGAATTAATGGAAAGATTGAATCGCATTGTTTGGAGTAACTACATCGAACCTCCAGAATTTGAGGAGAGATGGGCACAGTTGATGAATGATTACCAGCTGACTTCGCATTCATGGTTCGTACATATGTTTGAAATCAGAAAATCGTGGATCCCCGCTTATTTTAAAAATGTGCAATTGAGCGGATTACTCAGAACCACGTCAAGATCGGAAAGTGCTAACAGCTGGTTCGGGAGTTTCACCAACCCACAGGTTAGTCTAGTGGAATTTTTCATGCACTACGATAGCGCTATAGAAGCTCAGAGACATGCCGTAGACAAACTGAACAATGAGATGGAATCCAGCTTGCCCAAATGCAAAACACAATTAGAAATTGAGAAACATGCATCAATTGTGTATACTAGAACAGTGTTTTCTGCTCTGAGCGCCGAAATCGAATCATCTTGTTACAAGTGCGTGACAATGGAAATAAAAAATGGGGTTGACACCTGCACTTATAAAATCAAGGACGTGGAAATAGGAGTCTTTACAGTGGTTTCGTATATAAATGAAGATGCGATGGAATGCAGTTGCAAAATGTTTCAGTGTATCGGGCTTGTATGTCATCATATTTTCTCGCTACTAAAAGAGGCTGATAAAATCCCAACCAAATATATTCACAAAAGATGGACGAAAAATGCATCCATGCTACGGTGTCCAAACAGTGATTCGTTGAACAATTTCAGATCAGATATGCAGTGTGATACAACGATCCAACAGATTTGGTCTGACATTCACTATTGTTTGATTCTATCAAATGACTACAAATCCAAGATTGAATCCCTGTCAAGGATCATAAAAGAACATAAAGAACAATTGCTGATGAATCAACAAACTGATTCCCATTCGGTGAACAAACAAACATTGATCAAAGGATTCGTTGGGGACAAGACACAGCTAGGCGTTGTAGTATTGCCGCCAATACAAGCCAAAAATAAGGGGAGCGGTCAATGAGTCAAAAGCCAACAGTCGAGTCGAAGGAAAAAAAACAATAAAGGCCGATGAGAAAATGAAGAGACGTTGTGGGAAATGCGGAGAAATAGGTTCGCACAATAGCAGAACGTGCGACAAGTAGTTTATATTTTTTTTATTGGAGTGCATGTTTGAGACTGCTTATTAAAGCATTTGATACTGCTTATTTATTCATATTTTATCACTTATTTTTTAAAGTTTATTTTAGATTCATGTTTAAGCATTTGAGACTGCCTGTTTAATTTTTTTTTACCTTGCACTTTGATTATTTACTAACAATATAAAATAACATGATATACGTTCCTACAAGAACATTAAAATCTACTTGGACAACATTTAACTCATGCTTAAACACATTTGAATACTACTATATAGTATGAGATACTTGATAAGTTATAATAATTGAAATAATGCTAATAAGACAATTGATTTCTGCTTGTGCACCGTTTGAAATCTACTTGCGAAACATTTGTGTGCTTGAAAAAGTTGAAACATTCGAATATTGCTTGTAGTGTAGTTGATTTCTGCTTACAGAGAAGAAGAACACTGCTTAAAAATATTTGAAGTAATGCTAGAAACATTATAACATATCATGAAAATGATTGCTTACAATAGAGTAAAATCTGCATATTAACCACTTGAATTCTGCTTACATAGGCACTAATCAAAAAAACATTCAAAACATCACTAAAAAGCACTTCAAAGACCAAACAAGTTTACCGTGTCTGGAAGATCGCTAAAGAGTACTTCAAATATCAATAAAAAGTACAAAACAAAAAAAAATTACGGATTGATCTTAATTCTTTTTGGCAAACTCCTTCACTCGTCCCATTATCGCCTCCCTAAGATCATTCATTGATTCTAAGCATATTGCAGCAGCGTACTTTCTACGCATCATCAAAAGTTGCGCCTCGTCATTTTTTCGGAGCCCGCTATCCCAGTTTTTGATCCCACCTCCCATATAGGTCTCTATATGGCACATTGCGAAGATACCACAATCAACTTTGTTATCCTTGTCCCTCCAGGGCATGCACAAACGAGATGCAGTCGATTGCTGGATCGCACGAGCAATTGACGGGAAACCCTTCGTCGATAGGTATTTCGAAAATAATTATCGCTATCCATAAAAAAATATATATTTGAATCAGTGAAACACTAAAGAATGAAAAAATAACTTCAATCATCTATAGAGACGAACTGACCAATTTATCAGGAACGCCGTCGTATTTGAGGGTTTTGTTGCCGCCAACCGAGGAGTTGTCTAATACGTGGCATACCTTTTTTTTAACGTCGAAGTATACCACGAAAAAATGTTCGCTCTTGAATATCGGGAAGATGAACTACACAATGGGTAACAAAAATGTTAGGTTCACGGACAAAAAAAAATATAAGCCTCACCATATCATACATACCAACTGGATCTCCTCCATCCTGCTCGCGTTGGAATCGCTAAACTCGACGTCGAAGCTTTCGCTGAATGTCTTAACCGTTTCACTCGAAACCGACGCCTTGCTGGGCATTACAATTGTGAATGTCTGCAATAAAAATATCAATAAATTAGAAGTAATTAACTACTGGCAAGCAACATTTAATGCATACATAAGCATTGTTCATAACCGACACAAGCAACCTATTATACATAAAGAAATAATGGAACGAATAGCAATAAACATAATTCTTAACATGAATAAGCATAATTCAAACCCAACTTAAGCATATTTATAATCCATGAATTCACCCAAACACTAGCATAATGGAAAGCATTCGTATGCATATTGTGATATATCCATAAGCATAATCTACAAAAACAGAGCATCATCATGGATACTACTTACAAAAGCATATAAACCAGTCAAACCTCATGCATCACAAAATTATCTACCAAACAATGCAGGTGTAAACATACAGTGGGATATGTCGTGGCAAAGAATCTACGCGGAGAACTATCAGCCCTCAACGATTCCTTACGGTTCAGGATAAACGACCAAGTATCCACAATAGACCCGCTGACGTACTGTCCGCCCTTCAAAGTCTCCATATCTTGTCTTGTTATATTAAATTCATCACTACCAAATATGACTTCCTCCCTGCGTGTTCATACAATTGCTCAAACTAAAAACTTCATAAAAAAACATTTTTTGAAATAAACAAAAAAAAAACTTACGGTTCACCGGTCGGATTTTCAAAAATCCAGTTCGATACCATCATTTCAAATTTTGAACATTCAGACAACACGTCAATCTGTAATGCATTCTCAATTTGCCCTCCCTCCATCTCATCAGCACTGTTAACCTCGTCTTCTTCGTTCCCACTATCACCGCCTTCTTGTTCCAACTCGGCATCAACGGGATCCCCCTCATCATCGTCACTACTACCATCCTCATCATCGTCGCTCTTACCCTCATCTCCCTCATCATCGCCCTCGCTGTCATCCTCCTTGTCATCCTCGCCGTCACTGTCCCCGAACACCGTCTACAGTATCCACACCATCTCTGCCAACATCACGTGCCCCGTTAACCCCACCCTATTAATAAAACAAAAAAAATCAACAACACACATCAGTACAACACAAAAAATCAACTTTCTATTCATAGTAAAGCATTTTTGTGGTGCTGTAAGCGGCGTTTACCAGATGTTAAAGTAATAACAAAAAATAAAAGCTCAGAAAATCTTACATCCCTGCCCACAATTTTAACAGGCTCTTGGGTAACACCCAAGCTAAAACTTGGCAAATCTTCCACACCCTTTTCGTACTCATCCCTACGACCAAGTGCAATCTCAACTTTTTCGACTGCAGCTATCGTATCGGGATTATTCCAAAAAGATTCGTTTAGCTGCGACTCACTCATATCGTCATCATGGGGTCCGCCCGCGTCTAATGAATGCTTACTAGTTGAGCATATAAGCATCCTCGCCGAATCTTGTAATTTGCAAAAATCTGCGTCGCCTGTCATCTCTTTTGGAGCATTCTGAAACAACGCGATTATGTCGACCACATATGTAGCAAGGCCTGACAAATTCTGCAGCACTCTCGATTTATACTCCTTTCCAAAAGTTATCAAACCAAAAATGTCAGTTACATGAGAAATATTTAGATGACTCCATATCATGATTTACACTTCAACATTGTTTTTAAGCATAATAAGCAACATATATAAGCATATATTTGCAAAACCATAAACAGTCCAAAAACATTAGACAAGAATACAAAAATAAAATTAATTAATACTGTAGGTCCCAAGGGGTATAAGTGTAAGGTTTAGAAGGGGGGGTTGAATAAACCTTATCAAATTTTTGATTTAGTCCTTTTTAAAAATTCAGAGTTGATACTACACATCTGTGTCCTTGGTGGACAACCAATTTAGTTAATCGAGAGTTAGTCTCTCAACGGACTCAATCGAGTAAATTTGTTGATGGAATAACTCATTTGTTAAGTTTAAATTAACTCAATTGTGGTTTGTTTTATTGGAAGACTTAACACCCTTAAGTTTGGTTAAGTAGAGATTTAGAGATTGATTTAGTACTTAGAGATTATCTAATGGATAGCAAATATGTCGTGAGAATTAAACAAGTATGATGCAAGAATTAAAGTCTTTGAAATGTAAATGACACAATAAGATTTTTATAGAGGTTCGAAGATGGGGTAATTCTTCTACTCCTCTCTTCCCCAACTCTGGAGGAATCCACTAGGTATTGATCAAGATACAAAGTGATATGATCCGGATACAAGTCTTGATCACACAACGGTGACTTGATCCTTTGGGACTACCGAGACGCCTTGATCACTCGGTGGCTTCTCACGACTCGGCTTCTTCACAGGCAATTTGCGCTTTGCTACTACAACCCACTTGCTCAAGCTCTTTGGATTTGATCACGAAGCCCTCCAAAAGCTCAAGACTTGGTTCGACCTTGAACCTTCCTACAATCCTTCGTGGAATGTAGACCCCTTGATTCTTGATAATTTCCTCTTCAACGATTGAAGTTATCTTTCCTTCACGGTGAGTGTTGGATTGATGTTCTTCGTAGTGTAGGCTTGAGGATTGAGCGTTTAATGACTTGAGAATATTTCGAGTTCTGATTCTAATAATTGCTTGAATGTTTGTGGTTCAGTCTTCGCTCTCGTGAGTCATTCCTCAACCTTTTATAGTGATCTTTCAAAAATGCGCCCGTTGAAGAGATAGACTTAATTTTTGAAAGTCACTTGTGGTCGTTGGCTTGTCTTGTTGCGATCCTTGGAATTGCCATTTCCTCGTATGAATTGTTCTTCACCTTTTCGAGTTCGACACGGTGTAGTGCTTCCCATTGGTTTATTCCTTTTGCACACTCGGGACCGAGCACTTCGAGAAAGGTAGCATGGAGATATTACTTGTTTAAGTAATTCTCTTGATTTTCGTGCAACGGATCTTTTTGATTATCTCGACTTGATTGCATTTCCTTGCTTTCCCAGGTGACTTAGAGTCGACTTCCAATCATTGGATGACTCTTCGTCACCTCAACTTGAGACTTGGCTTTTCTTGATTCGACTTGATCGATACTCCACTCGATTGCATCTCACCGCTCCTTCAATAGAGTTCCGTCTTCTCTTCTTTGCCATACTCAACTGTCTTTGCAATGAGTCTTCCTTCTAGTCTCCAGTTGTCTTCTTGCATGTTTGGGCATAGCTGACTAAACTCAGCTTGACCAACCCTATTTATTACAATGCAGTTTACAACAAAAATTGGGGTGCCAACTTCCTTTTCTAAGTTTTACATGGCATTCATCAAAATCTAAACAATAAATTTCCCAACAAATACTTTATTATTCTGTAAGCATTAGTAGCAACACATATAAGCATAATTGGAAACTATCATAAGCAAACCAAAACATTAGACAAACAAATAGAGAAAATGCAAATAATTAAATATTTCATCGTTATGTAAGCATTATTTGCAACACATATAAGCAGAAATGGCAAAACTCATAAGCAAAACAAAAAAATTAGACATAATATACAAAAAAACATCATTCTGTTAGCAATATTAGCACCACATATAAGATGAATTGTCATATGTCATAAAAAATATTCCAACACATTTGAGGGAATCCAAAAATTAAAATAACGTAGACATTTGTAAGCATTTGAGCAACATATATAAGCACATTTGGAAAACATAATAAGCATTATTAACTAGAAATGTATGCAAGGATTATGTAGGTCCCAAGGGGTGTGAGTGTAAGGTTTAGAATGGGGGGGTTGAATAAACCTTACCAACTTTTCAAATTAGTCCTTTTAAATATTGAGTTAATACTTCACAATTTGTGTCCTTGATGGACTGACTAAGTTAGTTAATCGTGAGAGTTAGTCACTCAAGCGGACTCGGACCGAGTTGTTGATAGAATAACTCAATTTGTTTTGACTAAAAAGACTTAACTCGACTGTGATTTGTTTTATTGGAAGACTTAACACCGTTGAATTTGGTTAAGTTTGTTTTAATACTTGGTTTTAGCACTCGATTGATTATCAATTGGATAGCAAATTTATCGTGAGATATAAAAATAAGATGCGAGAAATTAAAGTCTTTGAAATGTAAATGACACAATAAGTTTTTATAGATGTTCAAAGATGGGGTAATTCTTCTACTCCTCCTCTCTTCTCCAACTCCCTGGAGGAATCCACTAAGTATTGATCAATATACGTGAGTGGTTACAGATCCGAATACAAGTCTTGATCACACAAACGGTGACTTGATCCTTTGGGACTCGATCTGGAGATGCCTTGGTCACACAATTTTGGTTTCTCGTGACGACTCGAAGCCTTCTTCACGGGGCAAGCTGTCTACTACTACAGCCCACTTGCTCAAGCTTCTTGGATTTGATCACGAAGCCCTCCAAAAACTTAAGACCCGGTTCGACCTTGAACCTTCCTACAATCCTCCGTGGAATGTAGACCCCTTGATTCTTCAAAAATTTCCTCTTCAAGCGATTGAAGTTATCTTTCCTTCACGGGTGAGTGTTGGATTGATTTCTTCGTAATGTAGGCTTGAGGATTGATCTTGAATGATTTGAGAATATTTTTGGTTCTGATTCAAATGTTTGCATGAATAGGTAACCTTTTCTCGAGTTATTCCTCGGCCTTTTATAATGATCTTTCAAAAATCGCTCGTTGAAGAGATAAGCTTATTTTTGAAATTCACTTGTGGTCGTTGGCTTGTCTTGTTGCGATCCTTGAAATTGCCACTTCCTCGTATGAATGATTCTTTCGGCTTTCGAGTTCGACCCAAGTGCAGTGCTTCCCATTGGTTTATTCCTCTTGCACGCTTCGGGGATCGAGCACTTCAAGAAAGGCAAGATATGGAGGTATTACTTGTTTAAGTAATTCTCTTGATTCGGCAACGGATCTCTTTCGATTATCTCGACTTGATTGCATTTTCTTAACATCCCAGGTGACTTGAGTCATCTTCCAATCATTGGATGACTCTTCCGTCACTTCAATCTTGAGACTTGGCTATCTTGAGTTGACTTGATCGATACTTCACTCACCGCATCTCATTTGCACCTTGATCGAGTTCATGTCTTCTCTTCTTTGCCACACTCATTTTGCCTCACGCGAGTCTTCCTTTTTGTCTCTAGTTGACTTCTTGCATGTTCAAGCATATTTGACTTGACTCATTTCGACCAAAGCCCTATCTATTACAATGCAATTTACAACAAAAATGGGGTGCCAACTTCTATTCTAAGTTTTATATGACATTCATCAAAATCTACAAAATAATTTCCCAACAATTTCCCCTTTTTGATGATGCCAAAACTTAAAACATACAACAATAATTAAATAGCAAAGATACATACAGGACAAATGTAGAATCAGAATGTATGCTTAGAATCGATCTTTTATTGATCATAACATTCTTGTTCTTTACATAGCTATTTACAAAGTGTATTAGAGCTTGAATCAAAAGAAAATGTATCAGAGCTTAAGTGGACCTTAAAGTATCCATCTTTGTTTTTATATCTACACAAGTAGAAATTGTACAATTTTATTCGATGTCTGAGAAGACTTACATAAAATGTATTTACATAGTAAAATACATGAAGGGGTGGACAACAACACTTCATCTCCTTCATTTGTCTCCTTCTTTTATCTTCTTGACTCTGTCATCTTCGACCTTTTTCTTTTTTTCTCATCTCTTTTAGCGCTTTAAAGTATTCCTCTTCCCCTTTTTGGCATCATCAAAGGAGAGAGAACACTGAAACATATCTTGGCAAGGGAAGTCGAGCTCTGGCGATAGCCGAGTTCGCCTCGAGTCGGCTGCGGTGTATGCGGCACGAAATTGAGCGAGTAGCGTTGGACTCTCTTGAAATTAGCTTCATCTCATCCATGAGAAGGCTGAATTTTCTATTCATGTTTTCTTCCATACGTTGGAGATCACTCTTATTTTGCTCACGCAGCAGCTTTATCTCGGGTGTGAGCTTCATGCATGTGCTCAATGTGTTCTCTCAATTTCGTTTTTGCATCGGCATTCTCGGCTCTCCATACTGACTTGTTAAACAATGTTCAAGTATCTAACTTGTTCCACACGCATTGTTTTCTTTTGTTGCCACCATTCCCACGATCTCATTGATTATGCCTCTCAAGTCGGCAGTAAAGGTTGGCATCTCTGTTGTCGATCGCATGTCCATAGAGGCTGGTGCCTCTCCATCCGTTCAATTTCAGCAAATAATGCCTTGAACACCTCCCGAACTCATTTGTTTTTCTTCCGTTGCGGTGATGGCCATGCGGCGTCAAAGTCATAGTCAATCGGAACGATGGTACCTGACGGAATGACGGAGCTGGTACGTGGAAGCGTGCGAGCTCGTTCTCGACTCTTCGGGGAGGTCGGGTACCTCCAGGGAAAGGAAATGATTCTACAAAGGAATCATCACGACTCTTTGGGATTTGTTCAATGATGAGAGGTGCGCGTGAAGTTCTTTTTGAGTCGAACTGCTGCAGATTGAGGAGCCTGTGCGGTGGACTGTTTTGATTGGGGTCTTTTGTGAAGTGGACCCGACTTGCTTGAGCCTCGGTATGTCTCAGCAGCCGTTGGTCTCATTTGGTTTCTCCAATTGAGTGGTGGTCCTCGGCCTTATCGAGCGTCATCGGACGATGATGAGATTTCCATTGGTGGCTCATCATCAAAATTGAAATTTTGACGAGTAGCCTTGAGATCATTTGCTCGTCTTTGGGAACATCCGCATGGTGAGTCTTTTGGATCTGTCACGGGGATGACTATTTCGCTTCTTCGTCGCTTTCCCGATCCCAAAAAGGTGACATCGGGATTATCCTGGGAATCATGAAGCGCTTATCTCCTTTTCGGATGGATCAATGATAGCAGGAGGGTGTTCTCTACTTGACTTCTTTACCTCGGGAAGTCTCAACCTCCCGTGGGCCTTCATTACCTCCCATTCCTCTCAGTCTCGCAGCGGTGAGGCCTTGGACCTCCCTTTCGACAGTGTCGCCTATCTTAGGGTCTTTCGTGGTGGCATCCATTGGAGTCTCAACCCCATGGATTGCACTTTCATCGCCCCCAGTGTTAACTCCCGGGCTATTCCTTCCTGTGCCTCGACCGCATCGCAGCGTCATTACCGAGAGAGCGATTGGCACCTCACCGAGTGAGCAGTCTCAATCGTATCGAGCTTCGTTGATGACAACTTTCTTTGTGTACTTTGTGGTTGTTCCTTCTCCACTTCGCCTCCTAGATTCGTCGTGGAGTCATCTGCAAAGATTCTCCGACCTTGCCGCTGCGGTGGAGGAGTTTCCTCACCGGGCGCGCACCGGTGAGTGACTTGGAATGGGGTCACTCGTCTCCAAACTCCCTGTTTTCTCGAGTGTTCAGCCGCCGTTGGGGCGGTGGTAAGACACCTTCATTAGGGGTTGGCTCAACCTGGGGTCCCCACTAACCCAGTTTCATCGCCGAGTTCCTTAATTCTTCTTTTCCGAGTGAGTGGGGAAGTGGTGGCAAAGAATAACGGTGGCGATTTTTGAACCACTCCCATTGGATCAATTTCGGTTTGTGTTTTGGAGGACTCTCCTGGTCCCTCCATCATGCTCTTCTCATGAAGAATTCTCGATTCATGCATTGCTTCTGCGATTTGCAACTCTTCGTCGCGCGGCCGGCAGGTCAGATCCTCATCACTTTTTGATAGAATATCGAAGTGAGAATGTGTATGTTACGTGGTTCGGTGAGAGGGCGAGATCTTTGGCCTTCTCTCTTGCCTCGCCTTTCCTCGCGATCTCTCCTTCTCCTTATCCTTGAAAATCTGCAGGATATACGTGCGGTTTTCTTCATCCGATCTTTGAGATCAGAGGTTAGTCGAGGAAGTTCAAGATTAGATTCCTCTTCTTCTTCGATAAACTCGGGCGTTGGAATTGTTCCTTGATCGACTCAATTTCCACTTCCTCCACTCACGCAGACGATTTTGGATGTCGGGTAAGGTGGGGATAGGATCATCACATCACTATCGCTCTATCGCCTCTTCTTCAGTGTCTCGGTGCGGACTACATTGTTTCTTGATTTGCCTCTCTGATTGCCTTGGTGAGACTTAGTCTGTTTCATCAATTATATCGGGGACTCTACTTCTCCAGCTATGGTCTCGAGATCTGCTCGGTGAGTGGCGACTCGGCCGGTTTCTCAAGCTCGGAGTGCTTGATGATTCTTCTTCGTCTCCTAGTTTGTACCGAGAGGAATTTCTGGTTCGAGAGAGAGTTTCTTCCGAGTCTTGGGCGGCGGGGGCGTCTTGGTGGTTTTTTCTTCGAGGAGCTGGCCGTCTTGGCTTATTAGTTCTCCTTTTTTGATGATCGGAGAAGGTATTTGAGAGTCCTTCTCGACCGCTGCTGCTTGGGGTAGGAGACACGGCTGCGGGGGTAGGTGACTCGGCGCAGGGGCAGGGCAGCGAGTTTGTTTTTCTTTTCACGGAGCATCGTCTTCTTAGCACTGCAGGGCAACTTTCTTCTTTGGTGGAGAGAAACAATTTGTATCTTCAGTGGTCGGTGATTCCCCTCACTCGGCCAGCTCTCTTGGCATGGGCTCTCTTTCGTGCGCCGAGAGGTTTGACTCGAACATCCTCTTATTTACATGGAACGCCTTTCCATGTCTAAGAGGACTCCTTTCACCTCCATCATCACCGCCAATCACAGGCCATATCCTGGGATCCTCCAAATGCACCATCTTCCTTGAAGGATTTGTTCTTACATTCTGCGCGAGTCTCATCGTAGACAAACTCATTTGATTTAATTTCTTTTCTTCAATGATCGCACCATTACGATCAACTTTGCTTTTGACAGTTGGTCAAAGCCGCCAAATTTGATGTCTATACATTTGGCAACTATGTCCAACGATTTGTGGTAATCCTCCTTCAGCAGCCTCTTGTTTCTTTGTGTAAACTATTTTATCGGAAGAAGATAGTCGGGCTTGGCTATTTCCTTCCAGCGGCGGCCAGGTTTACATCAAAGATCGTTGATTTCGATGCTCCTTCCGCTCTGAAAGTCGGTAGTGGCGGTGTTCACCAAATCCTTGGCAGAGATGGTGAACTTCTTTCCGTGAAGCAGATGACTTTATCCCTTCATCGTGAGTCTCGGCGTTCACGTAGAAGTGCGACCTCCTCCACATAGGTCATCGATATTCCAACGTCGAAACGATTTTAGCCCAGGCGTTTCCAATTTCTCGGCAATTTTCTTCACTAAGGTGTCGTCGGACCCTGTTTCACCATGCCGTCGAAATCCGCGATGGACCGGTGTGGATTTGCTTTCCTAACTTGACAAAATCATAGGTTGGTGCCATTTTTCAGGATTTTACCGAAGAAAACTTAGAGGTTGATTTGAAGATAGATAGGGTTTTGAGAGAGTTTTGCCTTTGCTTCGAAAGAAATGAAGCGGTTTTGGTAATATGAGAGAGAAGAAGGAAAGCTTAAGTATGGTTTATGAAAGGGCGTGCGGGTGGTTTTTGAAATGTGATCGAAATCAACGGCTTAGATTTTGTACGCCGATTTAGCATTTAATGTCTCGTATTTAATGCGACAAAGATTTATATCCAATCATAAGCTTCGTGTGCGGCTTTTGCTGTACACGTCATAATTATCTTCGACGTAATTCTTAAAAACATTCCCGCTTAGTCAAACGATGCGTTTTTGTCACTTTGCTCATAAATGACTCGGCTTTTACCCTTAGTGCTGTTTTAACTCTTTCTTCTCACAGTTCTCTTTGTGACTGTTTGTCGGTGACTTGGTATAGTTGTCTTTACGATACGGTGATTTACTTGGCAAGCTGATTTGTGAGTTCAACTCTTTTTCCTTTTTGTGTTCCATTTCTTTTCTTTGATTCTTCCGAGTGTCACCACCAATTAACCCTAACTCATGCTTCGAGTTCTTCAAATCTTGACTCACATAATGGTTTTATGAAGATGTCAGTCAATTGTTTATCGGTTGAGATATATTCCAAGATGATGTCCTTCTTTTCAACATGATCTCTTATGAAGTGATATCGACATCGATATGCTTTGTTCTTGAGTGCAACACAGATTTTGAGTGATTGCAATTGCACTTGTGTTATCACACATGATTGGAATTTCTTTTTCCTCAACTTCATAGTCTCTCATTTTCTCATCCATAGGATTTGGGCACAACTTGACTACCGCATGTATGTATTCTTTCATTTGTAGAGGTGGCTATTGAATTTTGCTTCTTGCTAAACCAGAAATCACTGTTTCCCAAAGATTTGACATGTGCCACGAGGTGCTCTTCCTATCAACTCGCATCAAAGATAGTGAGTCGAATAGCCAATTAGCTTGAATCAACCTTCCTTTGGATACCATAAGCCAACTTCTTGGCTTCCTTTCAAGTATCTCAATATTCTCTTAGTTCTTTTGCCATATGGCTCTCTTTTGGAGCAGATTGAAATCTTGCACATACACCTACAACAAAGGTGATGTCCTACTGCTTCTTTGTGAGATAGAGCAATGATCCAATAAGTGCTCAGTATCTTGTTTGATCTCTGTGCTTGCCATCCGCATCCATGTCCATTTTGGTCGATGTATTCATTGGTATTTTCAGAAGACTTCTCCTCCATACCAAATTTCTTCATTAAATCTCTCTGGTGTATTTTGTTTGACTTATGAAGGTTCCATCCTTCGATTTGTTTCACTTGGAGTCCAAGGAAAAATGTCACTCTCCCATCATGCTCATTTCAAATTTACTTTGCATGAGGTTTGAAAATTTTTCACATAGCTCTCTGTTTGTGGATCCAAAAATGATGTCATCCACATATATTTGAACAAGCAAAGATACTCTTCTTGTCTTGAATTACGAAAAGTGTTTTATCTACTTTTCCTTTTGTGAATCCATTCTCGATTAGGAATTGTGACAAAGTGTCATACCATGCTGGGTGTCTGTTTCAATCCATACAGAGCTTTCTTGAGTTTGTATACCTTATCTCCAAGAGTCTTCCGCTCAAATCCTCGGAGGTTGTTCAACATACACTTCTTCTTCCAATAAACCATTTAGGAATGCGCTTTTTACATCCATCGATATACAAGTAAAATTCTTGTGAGTTGCATAGGCAAGAAACATCCTTATAGCTTCCAATCTTGCTACGAGGAGCAAATGTTTCATCAAAATCTATTCCTTCTTCTTGGCAATATCCTTTGGCTACTAGTCTTGCTTTGTTTCTTACCGTAACCTTCCTCGTTCATCTTGTTTCGAACACCCATTTAGTACCAATAACGTTTTGATGGGTGGGTCTTTGAACTAATTCCCATACTTTATTTCTTTCAAACTGATTGACTCTTCTTGCATAGCTTGAATCCAATGTGTGTCATCCAATGCTTGTAACACATCTTTGGGCTCTATTTGCGAGATGAAGCATGTGAACATAGCTTCTTGTTGAGTTCGGATCTCGTTTTGACACCTTCTCTTATATCTCCAATGACAAGTTCTCGTGGATGGTCTCTCGGCCATCTTACATCAAGGTTGGAGTAAGTTGGTGGATTGATCGTCTAGCGATTGTGTTGCTTTGATCGCTCTCTCGTAGTCACTTAGCTTTTTGCAAATTTTCGGTTTGTTTGTTTTTGAGATTCAACTATCTCATCTTCTTACGAGTTTATAATTCAACACTTTTCAAAGATAGGGACTCTTACGTATGGTTGGATGATTCACTTATCAACCCGACTCTTCAATGTCTTCTCCATTTACATTTGGCTCATTGAATACCACATAAATGGATTCTTCTCGTAACCATAGTCCTTTTGTTGAGTACTGTAGGCTTTGCTTTCATTTTGAGTATCCCAAGAAGATACCTTCATCGCCTTTAACATCGAAGGCCTTTAGATTGTCTTTGCCATTGTTGTGGATGAAGCATTTACATCCAAATATTCTAAAATATACAACATTTGGTTTTTCTTCCAGTCCAAATCTCATAGGGAGTCTTTGTCACCGTCTGTTTATCATACATCTGTTTTGAGTGTAGCAAGTTGTGTTGATTGCTTGCCCAAAATCTTTTTGGTAACCCCCCCTTGACTAACATGGTCCTTGTCGCTTCTTTGAGAGTTCTATTCCTTCTTTCGCAACTCCATTCTGTGGAGTCCTTGCTGAGATAGTTCATGACCAATACCATTTTCAATACAATACTGAGTTATTATTCCATTTACAAACTCGGTTTCCATCCGTCTAATCTTATTTTGATAATGGTTTGGCTCTTCTCATTTTGAATCCTCTTCATTTGTGGTAGTTTCGTAGAGTTTCTTTCTTCTTACACATGAATATTGTCCATGTATATCTTGAGTAGTCATCTACTACCACCAAGGTGTATTTCTTTCCACTTATGCTAAATTTGGTTCCACTTTGGGCCAAATAGATCCATATGTAGCGGATGCAATATTCTTGTTGAAGATGGGCATGTCTTTTCTTTGAATGATGATTTGATTTGTTTTCCCTTCGACACGCGTCACATATACTTTCCTTTCTCGTATCTCGAGTCCGGAAGTCCTTCCACAAGACTACTTTTGGCAAGCTCGTTAATCGTTTTGAAATTCGGGTGACTCGGCTTTTTGTCCACAGACAACTTGATTGTTGTGCTTTTTGCTAGTACAAAAGTCTTTGGGTGTAGCGGTTGACCAATCTACTACATACATGTTCTTTTGTCCGCATCCTTGCAACACAACTTCATTCGATTGACTCCTTGATTTGGCATATACCCATGTTAAATCCAACATTATAGCCCTTGTCACGAGTTGGATCGATGCTTAGCAAGTTGAAGTTGAGTCCTTCAACATATGCAACATCCGTGATTTCTAATCCATTCCTCTTGATGGATCCAATGCCTCTAATTTCACCTCGGAGCTTCATTTCTCCAAATATGACTTTTGCTCCTTTAACTTCCTTGAATTTTGTGATTTTTCTTATTTCTGTCATATGTCGGAATAGCCACTATCCATATACCAGGTTCCTTGGCACTCGGTTGTTCCTTGAACCGCAATCAAGGAAATTAAGTTTTAGGTACCCATACTTGTCGGGTCTGAGGGGTTAGAATTGTAAGATGATCCAACCAACTTATAGCCAAATGATTTGACTCTAAGGGGTTGCCATCTATCGATGCCATAATCATAATTAATCTTGGCAAATTGCTTGGGGATTCTAGGTTCATACAATCTTGTCTCTTTTGTCTCGTATGCCTGTATATGTGTTTTGGCAATCGCCTTCTTTGGGTAATTGTGGTGTCTCTAAGTGTAGTGCCTAGGTGCGTATGTGTCTTTGATGAAAGCTCTTATACTTTTGGAATGGCCTTTCTTTGAGTTCTGGCCTTTGCCATTTGGGCTTATATTCCATAAGTCTATCTTCGATAGTTCACATCATTCCAATCGGCTTGGCTTGGATATTTTCTACCATTCCCATCATATGTATTTCTTTTATAGATTTTCTGGGGTTTTGGTAGCTCTCGCTTCTTCTTTACTGAGTATTTTTGTTTGGAGTTTCTTTGAGGAACTCGATGAATCTCTTCTCATTTGTCCTTTCAGCGCACTCAATGTTGTTTTCCTTTTCCTTTATAACCAAGGCCGGTTTGCATGTAATTGTGCTTTGGAGTGAATGTGTGTGCAACATTTAGAGTTTTGGATTTTTAGACTCTTCTTTGCTTGAAGATCATTTTTCCAAAATTACTTTTGAAGTTTGACATATCACGGAGGAGTTAAATCCTAAGCCTGTCTTGTCTCCACATTCTCTTTGACTCATAATAAGATCATCCAATGATTTAGATGCCTTAGTAAATGAGGCAATAACATTTTTGAGGTCATTCTCCTCTTTTCTATGGCGGCAATTTCGCTATTAGCTTGGCTTTTTCAAATTTTTAAACTTTCATTCTCATCGGCTATTTGACTTAGAGTACTCGGCTCCTTAGTCATTTTGTGAGTTTTGGCTCTTGAGTAGGCTATTTTCCTCATTTAGTAGTGTGTGTGAGGATTTAATGTGTTCAAAATCTTTCATCATTTTGCCTAATGAGTCATAAACATCGGTGGGTGATGAGGTGTGTGTGTCACGATCACTATCACTAGAATCGAGTTTGATGAGTTGGAGTTTACCTCATCTTCTTGGTCAGGTTGATCTTGTTCCTTGCCAACAAACGGATCGGGCTTCTTTTTTGAGTCACTTGAGTAGTCGCCCTTCACCGCTTCTCTCGAATCGGTTGTGTCTTTTGACTCTGCATTTTCGCAGACCAACATTGCCTTTTTCTTTTTTTGTCTTCTTTCTCAAGACCTTTCTTTCTTCTTCATTCCTGTATTTGTTGACCACGGGATATGGGCAATCAATGGCATAGTGACATGGTTGCCTACGGTTCAAAGATAGATATTCAACCTTTTGATCGACTCTTTCCATTCTTGGATTGTCGGCCCTTTGATATTGACTTTTTGATGATCTGTTCTCTTGGTTGGCCTATCTTTCCTTGATTTGGAGGAGCCGAGTGTCTTCTCGGAGGATTCGCCCTTGCCTCTCTTGTAGTTCTTATTGAAGAACTTGTTGAACCTTTTACTAGTAGGGATATTTTTCCGGGTCAATGACTTATTTGACCTCGGCTCTCTTCCCATCTTTAACAATTAGAGCAAAATTGTTTTGGGTACAACTGTCTCTTCCTGGTCTTTTCGTCTCGGCTCAAACTCGTAGGCTTTGAGGTCCGAGAATAGTTCATGGTTGGATGTCTTTGATAGGTCCATGGAATGTCTTAGTGCCATGACTTTCATTTCCCATTCATTTGGAAGACTTTTTAGGATCTTCATACACATTCCTTCTATGTATATTCCTTTCCAAGTGCAGATAGCTCGTTGGTGATTTCTGTGAACCGAGTATCCAGTTGATCTAGGTTTTCTCCCGAGATCATTTTGAAGTTCTAAAATTTCTGACAGCCATTTTGATAATTTGTTTTCTTTGATTTGCTCGAGCCTTCACAAATCAATGTTAGCTTGTCCCAGATTTCTTTGGCCGTTTTGCATGATTTGACTTTATTGAACATGGCTTTGTCCAAGGTTTTGTAAAGGATGTCCTTGGATAAAGCATTTTTGTGGTGCTGTAAGCGGCGTTTACCAGATGTTAAAGTAATAACAAAAAATAAAAGCTCAGAAAATCTTACATCCCTGCCCACAATTTTAACAGGCTCTTGGGTAACACCCAAGCTAAAACTTGGCAAATCTTCCACACCCTTTTCGTACTCATCCCTACGACCAAGTGCAATCTCAACTTTTTCGACTGCAGCTATCGTATCGGGATTATTCCAAAAAGATTCGTTTAGCTGCGACTCGCTCATATCGTCATCATGGGGTCCGCCCGCGTCTAATGAATGCTTACTAGTTGAGCATATAAGCATCCTCACCGAATCTTGCAATTTATCAGGAACGTCGTCGTATTTGAGGGTTTTGTTGCCGCCAACCGAGGAGTTGTCTAATACGTGGCATACCTTTTTTTTAACGTCGAAGCATACCACGAAAAAATGTTCGCTCTTGAATATCGGGAAGAAGAACTATACAATGGGTAACAAAAATGTAAGGTTCACGGACAAAAAAAAATATAAGCCTCACCATATCATACATACCAACTGGATCTCCTCCATCGCGCTTTCGTGTTGGAATCGCTAAACTCGACGTCGAAGCTTTATTGAATGTCTTAACCGTTTCACTTCTAAAAACCGACGCTTTTTGGGCATTACAATTGTGAATGTACGCAATAAAAATATCAATAAATTAGAAGTAATTAACTCATCGGGCAAGCAACATTTAATGCATACATAAGCATTGTTCATAACCGACACAAGCAACCTATTATACATAAAGAAATAATGGAACGAATAGCAATAAACATAATTCTTAACATGAATAAGCATAATTCAAACCCAACTTAAGCATATTTATAATCCATGAATTCACCCAAACACTAGCATAATGGAAAGCATTCGTATGCATATTGTGATATATCCATAAGCATAATCTACAAAAACAGAGCATCATCATGGATACTACTTACAAAAGCATATAAACCAGTCAAACCTCATGCATCACAAAATTATCTACCAAACAATGCGGGTGTAAACATACAAAGTGGGATATGTCGTGGCAAAGAATCTACGGAGAACTATCGCCCTCAACGATTCCTTGCGGTTCAGGATAAACGACCAAATATCCACAATAGACCCGCTGACGTACTGTCCGCCCTTCAAAGTCTCCATATCTTGTCTTGTTATATTAAATTCATCACTACCAAATATGACTTCCTCCCTGCGTGTTCATACAATTGCTCAAACTAAAAACTTCATAAAAAAACATTTTTTGAAATAAACAAAAAAAAAACTTACGGTTCACCGGTCGGATTTTCAAAATCCGATTCGATACCATCATTTCAAATTTTGAACATTGGACAACACGTCAATCAGTAATGCATTCTCAATTTGCCCTCCTCCATCTCATCAAGACTTTGTTAACCTCGTCTTCATTCATTCCCATTTCATCACCGTCTTCTTGTTCCAACTCGGCATCAACGGGATCCCCCTCATCATCGTCACTACTACCATCCTCATCATCATCGCTCTTACCCTCATCTCCTCATCATCGCCTCATTTGTCATCTCGCGTCATCGCCCCCCAACACCGTCTACAAGTATCACACCATCTCTGCCAACATCACGTGCCCCGTTAACCCCACCCTATTAATAAAACAAAAAAATCAACAACACACATCAAGACAATACAAAAACCAACTTTCTATTCATAGTAAAGCATTTTTTGTGTCTTTGAAGAGGCGTTACGGATGTTAAAGTAATAACAAAAAATAAAAGCTCAGAAAATCTTACATCCCTGCCCACAATTTTAACAGGCTCTTGGGTAACACCCAAGCTAAAACTTGGCAAATCTTCCACACCCTTTTCGTACTCATCCCTACGACCAATTGCAATCTCAACTTTTTCGATTATGACTATCGATCGGGATTATTCCAAAAAGATTCGTTTAGCTGCGACTCGCTCATATTGTCATCATGGGGTCCGCCCGTATCTAATTAATGCTTACTAGTTGAGCATATAAGCATCCTCGCCGAATCTTGTAATTTGCAAAAGTCTGCGTCGCCTGTCATCTCTTTTGGAGCATTCTGAAACAACGCGATTATGTCGACCACATATGTAGCAAGGCCGACAACCTGCAAAGACTCTCGATTTATACTCCTTTCCAAAAGTTATCAAACCAAAAATGTCAGTTACATGAGAAATATTTAGATGACTCCATATCATGATTTAGACTTCAACATTGTTTTTAAGCATAATAAGCAACATATATAATCATATATTTGCAAAACCATAAACAGTCCAAAAACATTAGACAAGAATACAAAAATAAAATTAATTAATACTGTAGGTCCCAAGGGGTGTAAGTGTAAGGTTTAGAGGGTGGGTTGAATAAACCTTACCAAATTTTTGATTTAGTCCTTTTTAAAAATTCGAGTTGATACTACACAGTTGTGTCTTGGTGATGACCAATTTAGTTAATCAAGAGAGTTAGTCTCTCAACAGACTCAATCGAATTTGTTGATGGAATAACTCATTTGTTAAGTCTAAATTAACTCAACCGTGGTTTGTTTTTCGCCGGAAGACTTAACACCCTTAAGTTTGGTTAAGTAGAGATTTAGAGCTTGATTTAGTACTTAGAGATTATCTAATGGATAGCAAATATGTCGTGAGAATTAAACAAGTATGATGCGGAATTAAAGTGATGAAATGTAAATGACACAATAAGATTTTTATAGAGGTTCGAAGATGGGGTAATTCTTCTACTCCTCTCTTCTCCAACTCTGGAGGAATCCACTAGGTATTGATCAAGTATACAAAGTCGTAATGTGATCCGGATACAAGTCTTGATCACACACGGTGACTTGATCCTTTGGGACTCGGTCTGGAGACGCCTTGATCACTGGTGGCTTCTCGACGACTCGAACTTCTTTGGCACAGGCATTTGCCTTGCTACTCTGACCCACTTGCTCAAGCTCTTTGGATTTGATCGAAGCCCTCCAAAAGCTCAAGACTTGGTTCGACCTTGAACCTTCCTACAATCCTTCGTGGAATGTAGACCCTTGATTCTTGATAATTTCCTCTTCAAGCGATTGAAGTTATCTTTCCTTCACAGGTGAGTGTTGGATTGATGTTCTTCGTAGTGTAGGCTTGAGGATTGAGCGTTTAATGACTTGAGAATATTTGAGTTACTGATTCTAATAATTGCTTGAATGTTTGTGGTTTTGGTCTTCGCTCTCTCGAGTCATTCCTCGGCCTTTTATAGTGATCTTTCAAAAATCGCCCGTTGAAGAGATAGGCTTAATTTTTGAAAGTCACTTGTGGTCTGGCTTGTCTTGTTGCGATCCTTGGAATTGCCATTTCCTCGTATGAATTGTTCTTCACCTTTTCGAGTTTCGACACGGTGTAGTGCTTCCCATTGGTTTATTCATTTTGCACGCTTCGGGACCGAGCACTTCGAGAAAGGTAGTATGGAGATATTACTTGTTTAGGTAATTCTCTTGATTTACGGCAACGGATCTTTTTGATTATCTCGACTTGATTTGCATTTCCTTGCTTTCCCAGGTGACTTAGAGTCGACTTCCAATCATTGGATGACTCTTGTCACCTCAACTTGAGACTTGGCTTTTCTTGAGTCGACTTGATCGATACTCCACTGTTGCATCTGTTTGCTCCTTGATAGAGTTCCCGTCTTCTCTTCTTTGCCATACTCGGTGTCTTGCAAATGAGTCTTCCTTCTAGTCTCCGAGTTGTCTTCTTGCATGTTTGGGCATAGTGACTAAACTCATCTTGACCCACCCTATTTATTACAATGCGTTTACAACAAAAATTGGGGTACCAACTTCCTATTCTAAGTTTTACATGGCATTCATCAAAATCTAAACAATAAATTTCCCAACAAATACTTTATTATTCTCGTAAGCATTAGTAGCAACACATATAAGCATAATTGGAAACTATCATAAGCAAACCAAAACATTAGACAAACAAATAGAGAAAATGCAAATAATTAAATATTTCATCGTTATGTAAGCATTATTTGCAACACATATAAGCGAGTAAATGGCAAAACTCATAAGCAAAACAAAAAAATTAGACATAATATACAAAAAAACATCATTCTCGTTAGCAATATTAGCACCACATATAAGATGAATTGTCATATGTCATAAAAAATATTCCAAAGACATTTGAGGGAATCCAAAAATTAAAATAACGTAGACATTTGTAAGCATTTGAGCAACATATATAAGCACATTTGGAAAACATAATAAGCATTATTAACTAGAAATGTATGCAAGGATTATGTAGGTCCAAAGGGGTGTGAGTGTAAGGTTTAGAATGGGGGTTGAATAAACCTTACCAACTTTTCAAATTAGTCCTTTTAAATATTCGAGTTAATACTTCACAATTTTGTGTCCTTGATGGGGACTAAGTTAGTTAATCACAGAGTTAGTCACTCAATGACTGATCGAGTTGTTGATAGAATAACTCATTTTGTTTTGACTAAAGACTTAACTCGATTGTGATTTGTTTTATTGGAAGACTTAACACCCTTGAATTTGGTTAAGTTTGTTTTAATACTTGGTTTTAGCACTCGATTGATTATCAATTGGATAGCAAATTTATCGTGAGATATAAAAATAAGATGCGAGAAATTAAAGTCTTTGAAATGTAAATGACACAATAAGTTTTTATAGATGTTCAAAGATGGGGTAATTCTTCTACTCTCTCTTCTCCAACTCTGGAGGAATCCACTAAGTATTGATCAATATACGAGTGGTTAACAATCCAGATACAAGTCTTGATCACACGGTGACTTGATCCTTTGGGACTCGATCTGGAGATGCCTTGGTCACACATTTGGTTTCTCGACGACTCGGCTCTTCACAGGGCGGTATTGTCTTGCTACTACTCTGACCCACTTGCTCAAGCTTCTTGGATTTGATCACGAAGCCCTCCAAAAACTTGAGACGGTTCGACCTTGAACCTTCCTACAATCCTCCGTGGAATGTAGACCCCTTGATTCTTAAAAATTTCCTCTTCAACCGATTGAAGTTATCTTTCCTTCACGGTGAGTGTTGGATTGATTTCCCGTAATGTAGGGCTTGAGGATTGATCTTGAATGATTTGAGAATATTTTTGGTTATAGTTCAAATGTTTGCATGAATAGGTAACCTTTTCTCGAGTTATTCCTCGGCCTTTTATAATGATCTTTCAAAAATCGCTTTCGTTGAAGAGAGGGGCTTATTTTTGAAATTCACTTGTGGTCGTTGGCTTGTCTTGTTGCGATCCTTGAAATTGCCACTTCCTCGTATGAATGATTCTTTCGACTTTTGAGTTCGACCCAAGTGCGGTCTTCCCATTGGTTTATTCCTCTTGCACGCTTCGAGGGTGAGCACTTCAAGAAAGGCAAGTATGGAGGTATTACTTGTTTGAGTAATTCTATTGATTTACGGCAACGGATCTCTTTGATTATCTCGACTCTTTGCATTTTCTTAACATCCCCAGGTGACTTGAGTCATCTTCCAATCATTGGATGACTCTTCGTCACTTCAATCTTGAGACTTGGCTATCTTGAGTTGACTTGATCGATACTTCACTCAATTGCATCTCACCGCACCTTGATCGAGTTCATGTCTTCTCTTCTTTGCCACACTCACCGCCTCACTGTGAGTCTTCTTTTTGTCTCTAGTTGACTTCTTGCATGTTCGAGGCATAGTCGACTTGACTCGACTCATTTCGGACGAGCCCTATCTATTACAATGCAATTTACAACAAAAATGGGGTGCCAACTTCTATTCTAAGTTTTATATGACATTCATCAAAATCTACAAAATAATTTCCCAACAATTTCCCCCTTTTTGATGATGCCAAAACTTAAAACATACAACAATAATTAAATAGCAAAGATACATATAGAAAAATGTAGAATCACAGAATGTATGCTTAGAATCGATCTTTTATTGATCATAACATTCTTGTTCTTTACATAGCTATTTACAAAGTGTATCAGAGCTTGAATCAAAAGAAAATGTATCAGAGCTTAAGTGGACCTTAAAGTATCCATGTTGTTTTATATCTACACAAGTAGAAATTGTACAATTTTATTCGATGTCCGAGAAGACTTACATAAAATGTATTTACATAGTAAAATACATGAAGGGGTGGACAACAACACTTCATCTCCTTCGCTGCTCCTTCTTTTATCTTCTTCAGCTCTGTCATCTTCTGACCTTTTTCTTTTATTCTCATCTTCACTGTCTTTTTCTCATACGCCTTAGGGAAGCTTCATCTCTTCTCAGTCTTTCTTGTCTTTCCTCCCATAGCTGAGTTTGTCTTTTATTTTCCTCTTCAATTCTCTTCACATATTCAAAGACATTGTTCTTAGCCACTTGCGGGTTGGCTACTTCGTCAAATCCAGCCCAATAGATCCCTCCTTTCTTGCCTCGGATCTATGTACTCAATGTTTTTGGGCGAGAGATCTAGGTCTAAAACCTCTTCCTCCACCATCGCTTCTTCCTCTCGCCTCGGGCGTGTATTATCTTGGGGCCTTCTTTTTCCCAGCAGAGGATCGCCGGTAGTTTTTTGTCGCCTTTCTTCACATAGTTTGAGACCTTTCTCCCAAGACAAATACCGAGGCTTGAGCCATGGACATGTTTGCGAAATAACCTTGGGATCGAGTGTCTTGAATTCATCGACCGATCTTGGCTCGGTTCGGTATCGAAATGGCATAGGTGTCTGTGTCACTGGAATGCCTCAATGTTGTTTGAATATCCATAACTCGGGCATCCATCCTTCTTTCTACTTCCTTCATCACTGCTTCAATTGTCTTTCTCTTTTCAAACCATAGGTACAAAGCAGAGTGTTGGAGTGGCAAGAGTCACTGGGAGTTTTTGATAATATCATTTGTGTGACAAGACCTTGTTGGGGGTTTTAGCCATCTTCAAGGTCACATCTTTCGAACCTTCCCCCTCAATAGACTTCCATTTCTTCTCTCTTATTACTTCCTCAGTTGTCTTTCCCTTCACAGCGATTCTTCCTCCTTCTCACTTCAAAACCCTTACGCCTTTAGGTATTCCTCTTCCCCCTTTTTGGCATCATCAAAGGAGAGAGGAACCCCGAAACAAGCTAGCAAGCAAGAAGTCTAGTCTGGCGATAGTTGAGTTCTGCTTCGAATCTGCTGCGGAGTAAGCTGCACGGAACTCAGAGCGGGTAGCGTTGGATTCAGCTGCTACCAACTTCATCTTAGCCATGAGGAGACTGAATTTTCGATCCATATTATTTTCCACACGCAGGATCTCGATCTTATTATGTTCACGCAGCTGACTTTATCTCTCGTAGTATGAGATTCATGCATTTGTTCAATGTGCTCTTGCAATTTTGTCTTTGCATCGGCATTCTCAGCCCGCCTTGGACTAACAACTTGTTGAACAATGTCTTGAAATATCGAGCTTGTTCCACACGCATTGTTTGCTGCTGTTGCCACCACTCACGGATCCTGACTATTATGCCTCTCAAATCAGCAGTAAGGCTGGCATCCATGTTATCCAGCCTCATGTCCAGTGAGGCCTGGTGCTTTCCATTTTTCTATATCAGCAAATAAGGCTTTGAACACGTCCCTAACTTCATTTGTCACCTCTGTTTTTGACGGCCAAGCAGACGTCAAAGTCATAGTTTGGAACAATAGTGTCACGATGGAATAACAGGATCAGTGTCGTGGAAGCACTCACAATCTTTAGCTGATTCTTCAGGGAGGTCAGGTACCTCCAGAGAGAAGGGAAATGATTCTATGAAAGGATCATCATGGGCAACTGGAATCTATTCAATGATAATTGGTGCTCGTGGAGTCGAACTCTTTGTAGCTTGGGGAGCTCGCGCAGCGATGGACTGTTTGTTGTGGTGCTGTTGTGAAGTCGACCCGACTTGCCGAGCCTCAATTTGTCTCGGTGACTTAAATCGGTCTGTTGGTTTTCCAAATGAGTTGGTGGTCTCGGCCTTATTAGAAGCGTCATCGGACGATGATGAGATTTCCATGGGTGGCTCATCATCAAAGTTGAATGTTTGGCGAGTAGTCTTGAGGTCGACTTACTCATAGTTGGAACATCCTCGGTGAGTCTTTGGGATCGGTCACGGGGATGACTCGGCTTCATCGTCTCCTTCCGATCCCGAAAGGTTACATCGGGATTATCTTGGGAATCGTGAAGAGCACTTATCTCCTTTTCGATGGATCAATGATAGCGAGGAGGGATGTTACGTGTTTGAGTTTCTCTACCCAGGGAAGTCTCAACCTCTCGTTGGCCTTCATTACCTCCCGATCTCAAGCTGCGGCGAGGCCTTGGACATCCTTTCAACGGTGTCGAGTTGTCTTGGGGTCTTCGAGGTGGCATCCATTTGAGTCTCAACTCCATGGATTGCACTTTCATCGCCGCCAGTGTGAACTCCCGGGCGATTCCTTCTCGTGCCTCGATCGCATCAAGCCAGCGGCGTCATTAGCTGCAGAGCGATTGCACTTCACCGAGAGCATCACACAATCGCCGAGCCTCGTCGATGACAACTTGTTGTGTATTCGATTGTTGTTCCTTCACCACTTTGCCTCCGAGATGCATTGTGGAGTCATTTGTAGCATCCTCCGACCTTTCTGCGGTGGAGGAGTTTCCCCCTCGGGCACACCACCGGTGAGTGACTTGGAATGGGGTCACTCGTCTCGGACTCGGCTGTTCCCACCGAGTATTCACCGTTGGGGGCGGTGGTAAGACACCTTCATTAGGGGTTGGCTCGACCGGGGTCCCCATAATCCCGTTTTCATCGCCAATTCCCTTAACACCTTTCTCCGAATGAGCTGGGAAAGTGGTGGCAGTGACAACAGTGGCAATATGCTGCACCACTCCCATAGGGTCTATCTCCAGCTGTGATTTGGAGGACTCTCCTGGTCCCTCCATCATTCTTTGCTCATGAAGGATTCTGGATTCTTGCATTGCTTGCTGCATTTGCATTTCTTCGTGGCAAAGAACAGGTCCAGATCCTCATCACTTTCTGATAGGACGTCAAGGTGAGAATGTGTATGATCGGTGGTGCCAGTGAGAGGGCAGATGCTAGCCTTCTTACGTGCTTATAATGCGTCCTCAGCTGCTCTAGCCCGTTCGTTTTCTTCCGAATCTGCAGTATATTGATACAATTATCTCGTCAAGGGCTGCTGAAGATGTGTCAACCTCAAGAAACTCGAAGAGTTCTTCTTCTTCAAAGAATGAACTACGGTCTTTCAAAGCGCACCTTTGGAAGGCTCGGCTTCCATTTTCTCCACTCATGAGGACGATTTTGGATGTCCGGATACAATGGAGAGTACATGATTACATCGTCTTCATCATTCTCTTGTTGGCCCTCGTTTCCGGGGATTAAGGGTAGGTGACTTCCATTTGCTCGACATCCTCGGTAGCCTGCATTACAGGTGGAGAAACAACCTGTCAGCAAGGTGATTCGATTGTCTCGGCCATTCCTTGTTCCTCACATTGTTCTGTCTATATTGGTCTTCGAGTTGCCTCTGCGATCGGCCTCAGCAGACTTGGCGTTTCATCGATCACTTACGGAGAGTCTACTTCTCCGGTAGTCTCGGTATCTTCTCCGGTGAGTGATGACTCATTTGTCTTCTCAAGCTCGGAGAGCTTGGAAAGTCTTCTTCTTCTCTTTGTTTTTACCAAAGGGATGTGCGCTCCACTTCCTCCGGTTCATTGAAGGTAAATGCCTTCGCGAGATGTCTTAGCAAGCATTTGCCTTCCTTGTTGTGGCGATCCTCTTCTTCTTGATTCTTGGAGAAGGGATTAATGGTTCCGTGTCCATTGCGGGCTGCGCAGGCGGGAGAGACACGGCTGTGCGAGGGCGGTGACTTAGCTGCGGGCGGAGCAAATTTCTTTTTCTTTCTTTGCGCAGGGGGCGTGATCTTTAGCTTAGTTGCGCAGGGCCTTTTTCTTTGGAGGAGAGGAGACAATCAGTATCTTGAGGGTCGGTGATTCCCCTCACTCGTATCGACCCTCTTGGCGTATGCTCTCTTTTGTGCGCGGATAGGTTTGATCTGAACATCTTCTTGTTTAAATGGAACGTCTTTCCATGTCGAAGAGAGACTCCTTTTACTTCCATCAGCCTGCCAATCACCAGGTCGTATCCTAGAGAACCTCCAAACGTTCCATCCTCCTTGAAGGATTTGTTCCCAACATTCTATCAGAGTCTGTTGTAGACAAACTCAGCCCAATTCACCTTCTTTTCTTCAAGGATCGCAGCCATTACGATAATCTTAGCTTTAGACAGCTGGTCAAAGCCGCCAAATTTGATGTCTATGCATTTGGCAAGGATGTCCGACAATTTGTGGTAGTCCTCTTTTGACCTCTTGTTCTTTTTGTGTAGACCACTTTTAAGCATAGTCGGACTTGGCTACTTCCTTCCAAGCGGCAATGTCGGGTCGACCTCGGCTTCATGAATCTCTGGCACTCCTTCCCGCTGGCAACAAGCGGTGTTGCCAAATCTTGGCAAATGATGGTTAACTTCTTTCCATGACAGAGGACTTGATGCCCTCATCGGGAACCGGCGTTCACGTAGAAACTGTGCGACCTCTTCCACATAGGCCATAGGAAACTCCAACATTAGAAACGGTTTCAGCCCAGGCGTTTCCAATTTCTCAGCAATCTTCTTCACTATGGTGTCGTCGGACCCCTGTTTAACCATACCATCGAAATCAACAGTGGACCCGGTGTGGATTTGCTTTCCTAGCTTGACAAACTCATGTGTAAATGTCATTTCGAGATGTTTTTTTGGACGAAACTTGAAAACTGGGCGAGGATAGATAGGGTTTTGAGAGAAAATTTTTGCTTTTGCTTTCGAGAGAGAGATGAACGGTTTTTGGTAAAGTGTGAGAGAAATGGGTGAAATGGTTTAAGTATGGTTTATGAAAGGACGTGCGGGTGGTTTTTGAAATTTGATCAAAATCAACGGCTTAGATCTTGCACGCGATTTACATTTAATTTCTCGCATTTAATGCGGCAAAGCATTTATATCCAATCATAAGCTTGGTGTGCGGCTTTTTTGTACACGTCATAATTATTTGACGTCATTCTTAAAAACATTCCCACTTAGTAAAACGATTGCGTTTTTGTCACTTTGCTCATGAATGACTCGGCTTGCTCCTTAGCCGATTCAATCCTTCTTCTCGCTTTGCTCTCCTAGTGACTCTGTTTGTCAGCTAACTCGTCACTGATTTTTCGATATGGTGATTCACTTTTTGAATTACAATTGACTCTTTTTCCTTTTTTCATGTTTCATCTCTTTTCTTTGAGTCTTACGAGTGTCAACTCAGCTCAATTAACCCTAACTCATGCTTGAGTTCTTCAAATCTTGACTCACATAATGGTTTTGTGAATATGTCGATAGCCTAATCGCTTATCGGTTGAAATATATTCCAAGGTGATGTCTTTCTTTTCAACATGATCTCTTATGAAGTGATATCTGGCATCGATATGCTTTGTTCTTGAGTGCAACACAGGATTTTGAGTGATTGCAATTGCACTTGTGTTATCACACAAGATTGGAATTTCCTTTTCTTCAACTTCATAGTCTCTCATTCTTTGTCTCATCCATAAGACTTGGGCACAACAAATTTTGCCCGTAGCTATGTATTCTGCTTCAGCGTTTGTAGAGGTGGCTATTGAATTTTGCTTTTTGCTAAACCAGGAAATTAGCCTATTTCCAAGCATTTGACATGTGCTCGAGGTGCTTTTCTGTCAACTCTACATCCAAAGCATAGTCGAGTCTCGAATAACCAATTAGCTTGAATTCGCCTTTTGGATACCATAAGTCAACTTCTTGGCTTCCTTTCAAATATCTCAAGATCCTCTTGGCTGCAGTCATGTGGCTTTCTTTTGGAGCATATTGAAATCTTGCACATACACCTACAACAAAGGTGATGTCGGCACGCTTCTTTGTGAGATAAAGCAATGATCCAATAAGTGTTACGTATCTTGTTTGATCTACTGGCTTGCCATCTGCATCCATATCCATTTTAAATGATGTATTCATTGGTATTTTCAGAAGACTTCTCTTCCATACCAAATTTCTTCATTAAATCTCTGGTGTATTTTATCGACTTATGAAGGTTCCATCCTTGTTTGTTTCACTTGGAGTCCAAGGAAGAATGTCGATTCTCCCATCATGCTCATTTCGAATTTGCTTTGCATAAGATTTGAAAATTTATCATGACTCTTTGTTTGTGGATCCAAAAATGATATCATCCACATATATTTGAACAAGCAAGATACTCTTCCTATCTTGAATTCAAGAGTGAGTGTTCTGTCACTTTGCCTTTTGTGAATCCGTTCCCGACCAAGAATTGTGTCAATGTATCATACCATACTCTAGGTGCTGTTTCAACCCATATAGAGCTTTCTTGAGTTTGTATACTTTATCTCCAAGAGTCTTACGCTCAAATCCTCGGAGGTTGTTCAACATACTCTTCTTCTTCCAATAAACCATTAAGAAATGCACTCTTTACATCCATTTGATATACAATAAAGTTCTTGTGAGTTTGCATAGGCAAGAAACATCCTTATGGCTTCCAATCTTGCCACAAGAGCAAATGTTTCATCAAAATCTATCCTTCTTCTTGGCAATATCCTTTGGCTACCAATCTTGCTTTGTTTTTACCCGTAACCTTCCTCATTCATCTTGTTTCGAATACCCATTTAGTGCCAATAACATTTTGATGGGTAGGTCTTTGAACCAGATTCCCACACTTTATTTCTTTCAAAGCGATTGACTCTTCTTGCATGGTGTGTCATCCAATGCTTTTGACACATCTTTAGGCTCTATTTGAGAGATAAAGCATGTGAACATTGCTTCTTGTTGAGCTCGGATCTCGTTTTGACACCTTCTCTTACATCTCCAATGACTAGTTCTGGTGGATGGTCTCTCAGCCATCTTACATCAGGTTGGAGTAAGTTAGCTGGATTCAGTCGTCTTGCAGCTGTGTTGCTTTGATCAGCTCTCTCATCATCACTTAACTACAGATTTTCCAACTGTTTTTGAGACTCAACTATCTCATCTTCATCGGGTTTATAATTCCGGCTTCACAAAGATAGGGACTCTTCGCATGGTTGGTTGATTCAGCTTATCGGTGACTCTTCAATGTCTTCTCCATTTACATTTGGCTCATCAAACACCACGTGAATGGATTCCTCTGTAACCATAGTCCTCTTGTTGAGTACTCTGTAGGCTTTGCTTTCATTTGAGTATCCCAAGAATATACATTCATCAGCTTTAGCATCAAAAGCCTTTAAATTATCTTTCCCATTGTTATGGATGAAGCATTTGCATCCAAATATTCTAAAATATGCAACATTTGGCTTTCTCCCTGTCCAAATCTCATAGGAGTCTTTGTCATTTGTCTGTTTATCATGCATCTATTTTGAGTATAGCATGTTGTGTTTATTGCTTGACCCAAAATCTTTTAGGTAGCCTGCTTGACTAACATGGTCCTTGTTGCTTCTTTAAGTGTTCTGTTTCTTCTACGCAACTCCATTTTGTTGTGGAGTCCTTGCTGCAGATAATTCATGACCAATACCATTTTCAATCACGATCTTGAGTGATTATACTATTGACAAACTCGGTTCCTCTGTCGAGATCTTATTTTGATAATGGTTTGACTCTTCTCATTTTGGATTCTTTTCATCGATTGTGGTAGTTTCTGCAGAGTTTCTTTCTTCTTACACGTGAATATTGTCCATGTATATCTTGAATAGTTATCTACTACCACAAGGTGTATTTCTTCCCACTTATGCTAGATGGTTCAACTGGACCAAATAGATCCATGTGTAGCTTGGTGCAATATTCTTGTTGAAGATGGACATGTCTTTTCTTTGAATGATGATTTGATTTGCTTTCCCATCGGCATGCATCACATACACTTTCCTTCTTGATATCGAAGTGCGGAAGTCCTTCTACAAGAGGCGCTTCACGCAAGCTTGTTAATTGTTTTGAAATTTAGGTGACTCGACTTTTTGTGCCACGGCCAACTTGATTAATTGTGCTCTTTGCTAGTAGACAAGTGCTTGGTGTTGCGGTTGACCAATCTACCACATACATGTTCTTTTATGCGCATCCTTGCAACACAACCTCATTGGATTGATGTCCTTGATTTGGCATATACCCATGTTGAATCAACATTGTAGCCTTTGTCACGAGTTGGCTAATACTTAGCAGATTGAATTTGAGTCCTTCAACATATGCAACATCTCGTGATTTCTAATCCATTTTTCTTGATGGATCCAATGCCTCTTATTTCTCCTGGAGCTTCATTTCCTCCAAATATGACTTTTGCACCTCGACTTCCTTGAATTTTGATAGATTTTTCTTGTTACTGTCATGTGCCTGGAACAACCACTATCCATGTACCAGGTTCCTTGGCACTGTTTGCTCCTTGAACCCGCAATCAAGGAAGTTAGGTTTTAGGTACCCATACTTGCCTGGGTCTGAGGGGTTAGTATTGTAAGATGATCCAACCAACCTATAGCCAAATGATTTGACTCTAAGGGGTTGCCATCTATCGTGCCATAATTATAATTAATTTTGGCAAATTGCTTCAGGGGTTCTAGGTTCATACATTTGTCTCTTTTGTCTGTATGCTGTGTATGTGTTTTAGCAATTGCCTTCTTTGGGTAGTTGTGATATCTCCGAGTATAGTGCTAGGTGCATATGTGTCTTTGATGAAAGCTCTTATACCTTTGGAGTGGCATTTGCTGAGTTCTAGGCCTTTGCCACTTAGAGTTATATTCCATAGGTCTTTCCTGAAAGTTCACATTATCCCAATCAGCTTGGCTTGGGTACTTTCTACCATTCCCATCATATGTGTTTCTTTTATAGAACACGGGCTTTTGGTAGCTCTGTTTCTTCTTTGCGAGTATTTCTGTTTGGAGTTTCTTTGAGGAACTGTTTGGATTTCTTCTCAGTTGTCCTCTCAAGACACTCAAAGTTGGTTGTTTTCCTTTTCCTTTATAACCAAGGCAGTTTGCTTGTGATTGTGCTTTGGAATAAATGTTGTTAGGAAATTTATTGTTTAGATTTTGATGAATGCCATGTAAAACTTAGAATAGGAAGTTGGCACCCCATTTTTGTTGTAAAGCGCATTGTAATAAATAGGGTTGGTCAAGGCATTTGAGTTAAGTCGGCTATGCCCAAACATGCAAGAAGACAATTGGATACTAGAAGGAAGACTTCATTTTGAGGCAATTTGAGTATGGCAAAGAAGAGTAGCGGGAACTCTATTGAATGAGCGGTGAGATGCGGTGAGTGGAGTATCGGTCAAGTCAACTCAATAAAGCCAAGTCTCAAGTTGAAGTGATGAAGAGTCATCCAATGATTGGAAGTCGACTCTAAGTCACCTGGGGAAAGCAAGGAAATGCGGTCAAGTCGAGATAAGCTGAAAAAGATCCGTTTACGTAAATCAAGAGAATTACCTAAACAAGTAATATCTCCATACTACCTTTCTCGAAGTGCTCGGTCCCCGAAGCGTGCAAAAGGAATAAACGATGGGAAGCACTACACCGTGTCGAACTACGAAAAGGTGAAGAACAATTCATACGAGTAAATGGCAATTCAAGGATGCAACAAGACAAGCCAACGACGCAAGTGACTTTCAAAAATAAGCCTATCTCTTCAACGGGCGATTTTTGAAAGATCACTATAAAAGGCGAGGAATGACTACGAAAAAAAAAGGACGAGAACCACAAACGCGTTCAAGCAATTATTAGAATTGTAAACCTGAAATATTCTCAATCCTCAAGCCTACACTACGAAGAACATCAATCCAACACTCACCTGTGAAGGAAAGATAACTTCAATCGGTTGAAGAGGAAAATCTTGAAAATCGAGGGTCTACATTCCTCGAAGGATTGTAGGAAGGTTCAAGGTCGAACCAAGTCTTGAGCTTTTGGAGGGCTTCGTGATCAAATCCAAAGAGCTTGAGCAAGTGAGTTGTAGTAGCAAAGCAATTTGCCTGTGAAGAAGGCGAGTCGTATGAGAAGTCGGTGAGTGATCAAGGCGTCACGGATCGAGTCCCAAAGGATCAAGTTTTGTGTGATCAAGACTTGTATCCGGACTATTACCACTTTGTATCTTGATCAATACCTAGTGGATTCCTCCGGGAGTTGGAGAAGAGAGGAGTAGAAGAATTACCCCATCTTGAACCTCTATAAAAATCTTATTGTGTCTTTTACATTTCAAAGACTTTAATTCTTGCATCATATTTGTTTATTTCTGTGACATATTTGCTATCCATAAGATAATCTCTAAGTACTAAATCAAGCTCTAAATCTCTACTTAACCAAACTTAAATGTGTTAAGTCTTCCAGCTGAAAAACAAACCACAGTTGAGTTAATTTAGACTTAACGGTGAGTTACTCCAACAAAAGACCTGATTGAGTCGTTGAGAGACTAACTCTCTTGATTAACTAAATTGGTGTCCACCAAGGACACAATCGTGTAGTATCAACTATGAATTTTTAAAAGGACTAAATCAAAAATTTGGTAAGGTTTATTCAACCCCCTTCTAAACCTTACACTTACACCCCTTGGGACCTACAAGTGGTATCGGGCGGTTGGTTCATTGAGCCTTCATGACCAGTTCTTGAACTAGATCTCCAAACTTTTCAAAGTCGCTTTAGTACTTAAACTTTCAAAACTCTTTTTATCATTAAAATTTATTATCATGGAAGCAAATTTGACACGCATCCCTATGTTTACAATTGAAGAATTTGATGATTGGAAAATTCGTATGCGAGGCTCATCTATCAAAGCATTACATGATGAGATGTGGATAGTGATAGAAGATGGGCCTGCAAATCTTAAAGGTGAACACTGGTGTAAGAAGAGCTGCATTTGAAGGAGATGAGGATGTTGCTCCCGGACAAACCCATAGTTGAAAAACCAAGAAGCGAATGGACAAATGATGACGAAAAAGATACAACCTGGACAATGTAGCAAGGACATCCTTTACAAAACCTTGGACAAAGCCATGTTCAATAAAGTCAAATCATGCAAAACGGCTAAAGAAATGCAGGACAAGCTAACATTGATTTGTGAAGGCTCGTGAGAAGCAAATCAAAGAAAACAAATTATCGGTGGTTGTACGAGAAATTTGAGAACTTCAAAATGATCTCGGGAGAAAACCTGGATCAACTGGATGCTCGGTTCACGAAATCACCAACGAGCTATCGCACTTGGAAAGGAATATACACGAGAAGGAAATGTGTATGAAGATCCTAAAAAGTCTTCCGGTGAATGGGAAATGAAGGTCATGGCACTAAGACATTCCATGGACCTATCAAAGACATCCAACCATGAACTATTCTCGGACCTCAAAGCCTACGAGTTTGGTGAGAAGAAAAGACGAGGAAGAGACAGTTGTACCCAAAACAATTTGCTCTAATTGTTAAAGATGGAAAGAGCTGAGGTCAAAGAAGCCATCGATCCGAAGAAATAGCCCGATGGTTAAAAGGTTCAACAAGTTCTTCAATAAGAACTACAAGAGAGAGCAAAAGGGCGAATCTTCCGAAGACACTCGGCTCCTCCAAATCAAGGGAAGATAGGCCAACCAAGAGAACAGATCATCAAAAAGTGAATATCAAAGGGTGAAAATCCAAGAATGGAAAGAGTGATCAAAAAAGGTGAATATCTATCTTTGGAACTATAGACAACCAGTCACTATGCCATTGATGCCCATATCCTGTAGTCAACAAATACGGGAATAAAGAAGAAAGAAAGGTCTTGAGGAGAAAGAAAGACAAGAAAAGAAAAAGGCAATGATGGTGCAGAAACCATTTGAGACAGCCAAGTCAAGAGAAAGCAAGTGATTGAGAGAAGCGTGTGGTGACTACTCAAGTGACTCTGAAGAAGAAGCCTTGATCGTTTGATGGCCAAGAAACAATATCAACGACCAAGAAGATGAGGTACACTCTAACTCATCAAACTCGATTCTAGTGATAGTGACGTGACACACACACACTTCATCACCCACTGATCTTTATGACTCATTAGGCAAAATGATGAAAGATTTTGAACACATTAAATCCTCACACACACTACTAAATGAGGAAAAAACTTGACCTACTCAAGAGCAAAACTCACGGTGACTAAGGAGTGAGTACTCTAAGTCAAATAGCCGATGAGAATGAAAGTTTAAAAATTTGAAAAAGCCAAGCTAATAGCGAAATTCTTTGCCATAGAAAAGAGGGAGAACGACCTCAAAAATGTTATTGCCTCGTTCATTCACTAAGGCATCTAAATCATTAGATGATCTTATTATGAGTCAAAGAGAATGTGGAGACAAGACAGGCTTAGGATTTAACTCTCTGTGATATGTCAAACTTCGAGAGTAATTTTGGAAAAAGGATCTTCAAGCAATGAAGAGTCTAAAAAATCCAAAACTCTAAACGTTGCACATACATTCACTCCAAAGCACAATTACAAGCAAGCTGGCCTTGGTTATAAAGGAAAAGGAAAATCTATAATTACAAGCACAATTACAAGCAACGAAAATATTCGTAAAGAAAAGCAGAGCTACCAAAAACCCGGAAAATCTATAAAAGAAATACATATGATGGGAATGGTAGAAAATATCCGGCCAAGTGATTGGAATAATGTGAACTATCAAAGATAGACATGGAATATAAACCCAAATGGCAAAGGCCAGAACTCAACAAAGGCCATTCCAAAAGTATAAGAACTTTCATCAAAGACACACATATGCACCTAGGCACTACACTCAGAGACACCACAATTACCCAAAGAAGGCGATTGCTAAAACTTATACACAGGTATACAGACAAAAGAGACAGTTGTATGAACCTAGAATCCCCAAGCAATTTGCCAAGATTAATTGTGATTATGGCACTGATAGATGGCAACCTCTTAGAGTCAAATCATTTGGCTATAAGTTGGTTGGATCATCTTACAATTCTAACCCCTCAGGACCCAGACAAGTGTGGGTACCTAAAACTTAATTGCAGGTTCAAGGAACAGCTGAGTGCCAAGGAACCTGGTATATGGATAGTGGCTATTCCAGACATATGACAGGAAATAAGAAAAATCTGTCAAAATTCAAGGAAGTTAAAGGAGCAAAAGTCATATTTGGAGGAAATGAAGCTCCGGGTGAAATAAGAGGCATTGGATCCATCAAGAGGAATGTATTAGAAATCACGGATGTTGCATATGTTGAAGGACTCAACTTCAACTTGCTGAGCATCGATCAACTCGTGACAAGGGCTATAATGTTGGATTCAACATGGGTATATGCCAAATCAAGGATCTTGAATCGAATAAAGTTGTGTTGCAAGGATGCGGACAAAAGAACATGTATGTAGTAGATTGGTCAACCGCTACACCCAAAGACTGTCTACTAGCAAAAAGCACAATTTGAATCAAGTTGGCCGTGGCACAAAAAGGTCGAGTCACCACGAATTTCAAAATGATTAACAAGCTTGCAAGAAGTAATCTTGTGGAAGGACTTCGGACTCGATTATACAAGAAGGAGAGTATATGTGATGCATGTCGAAGGAAAACAAATCAAATCTTCATTCAAAGAAAAGACATGTCCATCTTCAACAAGAATATTGCATCTGCTACATATGGATCTATTTGGCCCAGTGGAACCAAACCAACATAAGTGGAAAGAAATACACCTTGGTGGTAGTAGATGACTACTCAAGATATACATGGACAATATTCATGTGTAAGAAGAAAGAAACTCTACGAAACTACCACGGTGATGAAGAGGATTCAAAATGAGAAGAGCAAACCATTATCAAAATAAGATTAGGCAGGAATCGAGTTTGTAAATGGAATAATAACTCAGTATTGTATTGAAAATGGTATTGGTCATGAACTATCTCTATGACAAAGGACTCCGTGAGAATGGAGTTGCGAGAAAGAAGGAATAGAACTCTCAAAGAAGCAAAGGACCATGTTAGGTGAGCAGGGGTTACCAAAAAGATTTTGGTGAAGCAATCAACACAACTTGCTACACTCAAAACAGATGTATGATAAGCAGACGGTGACAAAGACTCCCTATGAGATTTGGTGGAAGAAAACCAAATGTTGCATATTTTAGAATATTTGGATGTAAATGCTTCATCCACAACAATGGCAAAGACAATCTAAAGGCCTTCGATGCTAAAGCGATGAAGGTATCTTCTTGGGATACTCGGTGAAAGCAAAGCTACTGAGTACTCAACAAAAGGACTATGGTTGCGGAAGAATCCATTCATGTGGTATTCGATGAGCCAAATGTAAATAGAGAAGACATTGAAGAGTCGGTGATAATTTGAATCATCCAACCATCTGAAGAGTCCTATCTTGTCAAGCTTTGAAAGTTTGGAACTATTAACTCGGATGAAGATGAGATAGCCGAGTCTCATAAAAATCTTTGGAAAATTTGCGGCTAAGTGAATACGAAAGAGGCGATCAAAGCAACACACGGTGCTAGACGGTGAATCCGGCCCAACTTACTTCAACTTTGATGTAAGATGGCCGAGAGACCATCCACGAGAACTTGTCATTGGAGATATAAGAGAAGGTGTCAAAACGAGATCGAACTCAAGAAGCTATGTTCACATGCTTCATCTCGCAAATAGAGCCCAAAGATGTGTTACAAGCATTGGATGACACGCATTGGATTCAAGCTATGCAAGAAGAGTTGAATCAGTTTGAAAGAAATAAAGTATGGGAATTAGTTCAAAGACCCACATATCAAAATGTTATTGGTACTAAATGGGTGTTCAGAAACAAGATGAACGATGAAGGTTACGTGGTAAGAAACAAAGCAAGACTAGTAGCCAAAGGATATTGCCAAGAAGAAGGAATAGATTTTGATGAAACATTTGCTCTGTAGCAAGATTGGAAGCTATAAGAATGTTTCTTGCCTATCTTTGCTCACAAGAATTTCATTGTATATCGGATGGATGTAAAAAGTGCATTCCTAAATGGTCTATTGGAAGAAGAAGTGTATGTTGAACAACCTCCGGGATTTGAGCGAGGAAGACTCTTGGAGATAAGGTATACAAACTCAAGAAAGCTTTGTATGGATTGAAAACAGGCACCCGAGCATGGTATGATACCTTGTCACAATTTCTAATCGAAAATGGATTCACAAAAGGAAAAGTAGATAGAACACTTTTGAGAATACAAGACAAAAAGAGTATCTTGCTTGTTCGGATATATGTGGATGACATCATGTTTGGATCCACAAACAAAGAGCTATGTGAAAAATTTTCAAACCTCATGCAAAGTAAATTTGAAATGAGCATGATGGGAGAGCTAACATTCTTCCTTGGACTCCAAATGAAACAACCGAAGGATGGAACCTTCATAAGTCAAACAAAATACACCAAAGATTTAATGAAGAAATTTGGTATGGAGGAGAAGTCTTCGTAAAAATACCAATGAATACATCATCAAAATGGACATGGATGCGGATGGCAAGCTCGTAGATCAAACAAGATCTGAGCACTTATTGGATCATTGCTCTATCTCACAAAGCCAGGCGACATCACCTTTCTTTGTAGGTGTATGTGCAAGATTTCAATTTGCTCCAAAAGAGAGCCATATGACAATGACTAAGAGAATATTGAGATACTTGAAAGGAAGAAGAAGTTGGCTTATGGTATCCAAAGGAAGGTGGATTCAAGCTAATTGGCTATTCGGACTACGACTATCTTTGGATGCGAGTTGATGAGAAAAAAAGCACCTCGAGGCACATGTCAAATGCTAGGAAACAGTGATTTCTGGTTTAGCAAGAAGCAAAATTCAATAGCCACCTCTACTGGTGAGCAGAATACATAGTTGTGGGCAAATTTGTTGTGCCCAAGTCCTATGGATGAGACAATGATTGAGAGACTATGAAGTTGAGAAAAAGAAATTCCAATCATGTGTGATAACACAAGTGCAATTGCAATTACTCAAAATCTCGTGTTGCACTCAAGAACAAAGCATATCGATGTCGAGATATCACTTCATAAGAGATCATGTTGAAAAGAAGGACATCATTTTGGAGTATATCTCAACCGATAAACAATTGGTGACATCTTCACAAAACCATTATGTGAATCAAGATTTGAAGAACTCAAGCATGAGTTAGGGTTAATTGGTGAAGTGACACTCGAGGAAGAATCAAAGAAAAGAAATGGAACACAAAAAAAGGGAAAAATTTGAACTCACAAATCGGCCTAAGTAAATCACCAGATGTCGGAAAAGACATCTATACCAAGTCGGTGACAAATTTGAGTCACAAAGAGGGATGTGAAAAGAAGAGAAACCGGTGAGGGCAAAAGTTCTGAATCATTTATGAGCAAAGTGACAAAACGCGATCGTTTTTACTAAGCGGGAATGTTTTTAAGAATGACGTCAAGCATAATTATGACGTGTACAGCAAAAGTCAGTACACCAAGCTTATGATTGGATATAAATGTTTGCCGCATTAAATATGAGACATTAAATGCTAAATCGGCGTGCAAAATCTAAGCCGTTGATTTCGATCACATTTCAAAACCACCCGCACGCCCTTTCATAAACCATACTTAAACCATTTTCGTCCATTTCTCTCACACACTACCAAAACTGTTCATTTCTCTCTCTCGAAGCAAAGGCAAAAAAAAATTCTCAAAACCCTATCTATCTTCAAATCAATCTCTAAGTTTTCTTCGGTAAAATCCTGAAGGATGGCACCAACCTATGATTTTGTCAAGTTAGGAAAGCAAATTCGCATAGGGTCTCATTGTGGATTTCGACGGCATGGTGAAACAGGGTCCGATGACACCTAGTGAAAAACATTGGCTTTGAGAAATTGGAAACGCGTCCTGGTGAAATCGTTTCGATGTTGGAATATCCGATGACCTATGTGGAGGAGGTCACGATTCTACGTGAATGCTTGAGATTCACGATGAAGGGATAAAGTCATCGGTTCACGGAAAGAAGCTCACCATCTCTCGCCAAGGATTTGGTGAACATCGCTCACTACCAACGGAAGGATCATCGTAAATTAACGAAGTTGATGTAAACTTAGGCTTTGCTTGGAAGGAAATTGCCAAGCCCGACTATCTTGATAAAATAGTTTACACAAAGAAACAAGAGGTCTGGCGATGGAGGATTATCACAAGTGTTGGACATAGTTGCCAAATGTATTGACATCAAATTTGGCGACTTTGACCAATCTGTCAAAGCAAAGTTGATCGTGATGGCGGCGATCATTGAAGAAAGGAAAATAAATCGGGCTGAGTTTGTCTACAAAATGCAGACTATGCGAGAATGTAGGGAACAAATCCTTGAGGAAGATGGCACATTTGGAGGATCCTAGGATATGGCACAGTGATTGGCCAACGATGGAGGTGAAAGGAGTCCTCTTAGACATGGAAAGGCGTTCCATGTAAACAAGAGGATGTTCGAGATCAAACCTCTCGGCGCATGAAGAGAGCCTACGCCAAGAGATCGACACGAGTGAGGGGAATCGGTGACCCTGAAGATACTGATTGTTTCCTCTCCACCAAAAAGAAGAAAGCCGCACACTGCAGCTGCTAAGAAGATCTGCTGCTCCGCAGCAAAGAAAGTCAAACTCGCTCGCCCCTGCAGCAGAGTCACCTGCCCCTGCAGCCGTGTCTCCCGCCCAAAGAAATAGCCGGTCGAGAAGGACTCTCAACTACCTTCTCGGATCGTCAAAAAGAGGAGATCGATAAGCAAGACGCCTCCTCGAGAAGAAGACACCACAGACCCCCCCCGCCCAAGACTCGGAAGAAGCGTCTCTCGAACCGAGAAATCCCTCCGGTACAAACTAGAAGACGAAGAAGAAGAATCATCAAGCGCTCCGAGCTTGAGAAACCATGAGTCGACCACTCATTGGAACAAATACTTAAAACTTTGAGCATTAGAGTCCCCAGGATGTAATTGATGAAAGCACTAAGTCCGGCCAAGGCGATCAACAGAGGCAAACGAAAAACACGGATGTAGTCCGCATACAGTGAGACACAAGAAGAAGCCGATAGAGGCGATAGTGATGTGATGATCCTATCCCCACTTTACCCGGACATCCAAAATCGTCATGCGAGAGTGGAGGAAGTGGAAATTGAGTCGATCAAGGGAACAGTTCCAACGGCCTGAATTTATAGAAAAGGAAGAGGAACTATCGAACTTCCTTGGAGTGACCACCGTGGTCCAAGCACTGGATGAAGAAAAGCGCACGAGATATCTTGCAGATCTTCAAGGACAAGGAGAAGGAAAAGACAGGCGGAGGAGGAAGCGAGGCACGTGAGAAGGCCAAGATCCGCCTATCACAAGCACCACGAACACACACATCATCTCCTTGATGTCTTATCTCGGCTTGATGATGAGGATCCAGGACTGCCGCCGCCACGTAAAAGTTGCAAATGCAAAGCAAGCATTGCACGAATCAGAATCCTTCACGAGAAAAGATTGATGGAGGGACCGGGAGAGTCTTCCAAAACACACGGTGAAATTGATCCAATGGGAGTGGTTCAAACAAATCGCCACCGTTGTTGCTTGCCACCACTTCCCAAACTCACTCGGAAGAAAGAATTAAGGGAATTGGCGATGAAACCGGGTTAGTGGGGACCCCGGTTGAGCCAACCCCTAACGAAGGTGTCTTACCACCGCCCCAACGGCGGTGAACACTCGAGAAAGCGATCGGGAGTTTGGAGACGAGTAACCCCATTCCAAGTCACTCGGGTGCGCCCGGTGAGGGGAAACTCCTTCCACCTGCAGCAAGGTCGGAGAATCTGCGCAGATGACTCCACAACGAATCCGGGAGGCGAAGTGGAGAAAGTACAAACACCAAATGAGCAAAGCAAGTTGCCATCAACGAAGCTCAGGCGATTGAGACTGTCTCGGTGAGGTGCCAACCGCTCACGAAGGCTTATGACGGCGATGCGGTCGAGGCACTGAGGAAGGAATGCCACGGGAGTTAACACACTGGGCGATGAAAGTGCAATCCATGGGGTTGAGACTCCAATGGATGCCACCACGAGAAGACCCTAAGGCGGTGACACTATCGAAAGGGACGCGTTCAAGGCCTGTTGCGATCAAGGCGAGCTCGGGCCGGAGAAATGAAGGCCACGGGAGGTTGAGACTTCCGAGGGCAAAGAAGTCAAGTAGAGAACATCCCTCCCGCTATCATTGATCCATCTCGAAAAGGAGATAAGCGCGCTTCATGATTCCCGGATAATCCGATGTAACCTTTCCGGGATCGGAAAGCGACGAAGAAGTTTCGAGTCATCCCCGTGACAGATCCAAAAGACTCGGTGCGGATGTTCCCAAAGATGAGCAAGTCGATCTCAAGACTACTCGTCAAACTTTCAATTTTGATGATGAGCCACCAATGGAAATCTCATCATAGTCCGATGACGCTTCGATAAGGCCGAGGACCACCCACTCAATGGAGAAACCAGATGATACCAACGGTTGTTGAGACAGTGAGGCTCAGTCGGGTCCACTTCACCAGACCCAAACAGTCCAGCTGCGCAGCTCCCAGTGCAGCGAGGTTCGACTCAAAAGGAACTTCACGCGCACCTCTCATCATTGAACAAATACCGGTTGGCCGTGATGATTCCTTTATAGAATCGTTTTTCTCTCTCTCGGAGGTACCCGACCTCCCGAAGAGTCGAGAACGAGCTCGCACGCTTCCACGCACCAGCTCCCGTCATCTCGTCGGTACCATCGTTCGGTGACTATGACTTTGACGCTGCGTGGCCATCACCGTGCATCGGAAAAAAACAAAGTTAAGTTCGGGAGGTGTTCAAAGCATTATTTGCCGAGATTGAATGGATGGAGAGGCACCAGGCCTCTATGGACATGCGATCGGACAACAGAGATGCCAATCTTATCTGCGACTTGAGAGACATAACTTGATCGAGGATCGGGAATGGTGGCAATAAAGAAACAAACAATGCGTGTGGAACAAGTTAGATACTTCAGACATTGTTCAACAAGTTCTTTGGTATGGGAGAGTGAGAATGTTGATGCAAAACGAAACCGAGAGAACACATTGAGCACATGCATGAAGCTCACACTGCCGAGATAAAGCTGCTGCGTGAGCAAAATAAGAGTGATCTCCAGCGTCCGGGAAGCAAATATGGACAGAAAAATTCAGCCTTCTCATGGCTGAAATGAAGCTAATTTCATGAGAGTCCAACGCTACTCGCTCGAATTTCATGCCGCATACTCTGCAGCAGACTTGAGAGAGAACTTCGACTATCGCCAGGCTCGACTTTCTCGCTTGCCAAGTATGTTTCCAGCGTTCTCTCTCCTTTGATGATGCCAAAAAGGGGAAGATGAATACCTTAAAGCACAGAAGAGATCTGAAAGAAAAAAAGAGGATGCTGGTGCGAAGGAAAAACGATTGAGGAAGTATTGAAACAAAAGAAAGGAAAGTCCGTTGAGGGGAAGGATCGAAAGATGTGACCTTGATGATCGCACAAACCCCCAAGAAGGTCTTTTCATAGCCGACATTATCGTGAAAGAAACTCCCCGTGACTCGCCACTCCAACACTCTGCTATATCTATGCCGAAAAAGAAAGACAATTGAAGCGAGGGATGGAGGAAGTGGAAGGAAGAATGGATGCCCGAGTTATGAACGTCTTGAAACAACATGGAGGCATTCCAAAGAGAGAGAGACACTTATGCCATCTCGGATGTCGTGACGAGCCACGATCAGTTGATGAATTTAAAACGCCGATCCGAAGGATACTTTGCTAATATGTCTATGGCTCAAGCTTGGGACTTGTCTCGGGAAAAGGGTCTCACGTTATGTGAAGAAAGGCGACAGCGTGCAGACTACGGCAAGTCACTCTGCTGTCACTCCTCATTGGTCACTCATTTGGAAAAGAAAGACCAAGACAATACACGCCGAGAGGTAGAGAAAAAGCAAGCGTGGTGGAGGAAGAGGTTTCAAACCTAGGCCTCCGCCCAAAAACATTGAATACGTAGATCCGGCAAGAAAGGAGGAGGGATCTCTTTGGGTGGTCTTGACCAAATAGCAAATTTGCAAGTGGCTAAAAGTAATCTTTGAGTATGCAAAAAGAATAGAAGAAGAAAACAAGAGACAAACTCGGCTATGGGAGGAAAGACAAGAAAGATTAAGAAGAGATGAAAGCGCCGAGGAAGGCATATGAAAAAAAGAAGAAAGCGGTGACGATGAGAAAAAGAGAAGAAGAGCGAAGATTTGAACAAGATGAAAAGAAAGGAGACGAAGGAGATGAAGTGTTGTTGTCCACCCTTCATGTATTTTATTATGTAAATACATACTATGTAAGTCTTTTGAAATAAAGCTATAAATTCTTCATTTTTGTGTAGACAAATGTTTGCTCGATACACCTTGTAAAATTGTGTAAAAGAACAAGAATGTTATGATCAATAAAAGGATTGATTCTACGATACATTCTATGTGAATACACTATCGTATGTATCTTTGCTATTTGCATTTTTAATGGTTTAAGTTTTGGCATCATCAAAAAGGGGAAATTGTTAGGAAATTTATTGTTTAGATTTTGATGAATGCCATGTAAAACTTAGAATAGGAAGTTGGCACCCCATTTTTGTTGTAAATCGCATTGTAATAAATAGGGCTGGTCAAAGCCGAGTTAAGTCGGCTATGCCCAAACATGCAAGAAGACAACCGGAGACTAGAAGGAAGACTTGACTGCGAGACAGTGAGTATGGCAAAGAAGAGTAGACGAGAACTCTTGAATGAGTAGGCGAGATGCAGGCGAGTGGAGTATCGGTCAAGTCAACTCAAGAAAAGCCAAGTCTCAAGTTGAAGTGACAGAGAAGAGTCATCCAATGATTGGAAGCGACTCTAAGTCACCTCGGGAAAGCAAGGAAATGCGGTCAAGTCGAGATAATCGAAAAAGATCCGTTGCAATACGTAAATCAAGAGAATTACCTAAACAAGTAATATCTCCATACTACCTTTCTCGAAGTGCTCATCCCGAAGCGTGCAAAAGGAATAAACCAATGGAAAGCACTACACCGTGTCAGAACTCTGAAAAGGTGAAGAACAATTCATACGAGGAAATGGCAATTCCAAGGACTACAACAAGACAAGCCAACGACGCAAGTGACTTTCAAAAATAAGCCTATCTCTTCAACGGCGATTTTTGAAAGATCACTATAAAAGGCCGAGGAATGACTCGAAAAAAAAAAAGGACCAGAACCACAAACGTTCAAGCAATTATTAGAATTGTAAACTGAAATATTCTCAATCCTCAAGCCTACACTACGAAGAACATCAATCCAACACGCACTTTTGTGAAGGAAAGATAACTTCAATCGGTTGAAGAGGAAAATATCGAAAATCAAGGGGTCTACATTCTCGAAGGATTGTAGGAAGGTTCAAGGTCGAACCAAGTCTTGAGCTTTTGGAGGGCTTCGTGATCAAATCCAAAGAGCTTGAGCAAGTGAGTCAGAGTAGCAAGCGCAGTGCCTGTGAAGAAGGCTCGAGTCGTCACGAGAAGCCTTGGTGAGTGATCAAGGCGTCTCGGATCGAGTCCCAAAGGATCAAGTCACTGTGTGTGATCAAGACTTGTATCTCGGGATATTACCACTTTGTATAACGATCAATACCTAGTGGATTCCTCCGGGAGTTGGAGAAGAGAGGAGTAGAAGAATTACCCCATCTTCGAACCTCTATAAAAATCTTATTGTGTCTTTTACATTTCAAAGACTTTAATTCTTGCATCATATTTGTTTATTTTCTGACATATTTTCTATCCATAAGATAATCTCTAAATACTAAATCAAGCTCTAAATCTCTACTTAACCAAACTTAAGGGTGTTAAGTCTTCCACTGAAAAACAAACCACGATTGAGTTAATTTAGACTTAACAAATTTGAGTTACTCAAAGCAACATCACAATTGAGTCTCGTTGAGAGACTAACTCTACCGATTAACTAAATTGGTTGTCCACCAAGGACACAAGCGTGTAGTATCAACTCTGAATTTTTAAAAGGACTAAATCAAAAATTTGGTAAGGTTTATTCAACCCCCCCTTCTAAACCTTACACTTACACCCCTTGGGACCTACAAATGTGTGTGCACCATTTGGAGTTTTGGATTTTTGAGATACTTCATTACTTGAAGATCCTTTTTCCAAAATCACTTTTGGAGCTTGACATACCACAGAGGAATTAAATCCTAAGCCTGTCTTGTCTCCACATTCTCTTTGACTCATAATAAGATCATCCAATGATTTAGATGCCTTAGTGAATGAGGCAATCACATTTTTGAGGTCATTTTCCCTCTTTTCTATAAAGATCTATCTCTGCTATTAGCTTAGCATTTTTCAGCCTTTAGACTTTCATTCTCATCAGCTATTTGACTTAGAGTACTCAGCTCCTTAGTCAGTTGTGAGTTTTGGCTCTTGAGTAGGTTGTTTTCCTCATTTAGTAGTGTGTGTGAGGATTTAATGTGTTCAAAGTCTTTCATCATTTTGCTTAATGAATCATAAAGATCAGTGGGTGATGAAGTGTGTGTGTGTCACAATCACTATCACTAGAATCTGAGTGTGATGAATTAGAGTGTACCTCATCTTCTTGGTCAGGTTGGTCTTGTTCATTGGCCATCAAACAGATCAAGGCTTCTTCTTCAGAGTCACTTGAGTAGTCAGCTTCACTACTCTCTGAATCAGCTGTGTCTCTTGACTTGGCTGTCTCAGCAGTCTCTGCAGTCAACATTTTCTTTTTCTTTTCTTGTCTTATTTCTCTGAAGACCTTTCTTTCTTCTTCATTCCTGTATTTGTTGACTACAGGATATGGGCAATCAATGGCATAGTGACCTGGTTGCCTGCAGTTCCAGTATAGATTTTCAACCTTTTGATCAGCTCTTTCCATTCTTGGATTGTCAGCCCTTTGATATTCAACTTTTTGATGCTCTGCTCTCTTGGTTGGCCTAACTTCCCTTAACTTGGAGGGAGCTGAGTGTCTTCTGGAGGATTAGCCCTTGCCTCTCTTGTAGTTCTTATTGAAGAACTTGTTAAACCTTTTAACCATCAGGGTTATTTCCTCTTGGTCAATGACTTCTTTGACCTCAGCTCTCTTGCCATCCTTAACAATTAGAGCAGCTGTTTTGGACACAGCTATCTCCTCCTAGTCTTTTCTTCTCAGCTCAAATTCGTAGGCTTTGAGATCTGATAATAGATCATGGTTGGATGTCTTGGATAGGTCCATGGAATGTCTTAGTGCCATGACCTTCATTTCCCATTCAGCTGGGAGACTTCTTAGAATCTTCATACACATTTCCTTCTGTGTATATTCTTTTCCAAGTGCAGATAGCTCGTTGGTGATTTCTGTGAATCGAGCATCCAGTTGATCCAAGGTCTCTCTTGTGATCATTTTGAAATTCTCAAATTTCTGTACAACAACCGATAGTTTATTTTCCTTGATTTGCTCTGAGCCTTCACAAATCAATGTTAGCTTGTCCCAGATTTCTTTAGCCGTTTTGCATGATTTGACTTTATTGAATATGGCTTTGTCCAAGGTTTTGTAAAGAATGTCCTTGGCCACATTGTCTAAGTTATATCTTTTTTTGTCATCATTTGTCCATTCAGCTCTTGGTTTTCAACCATGATGTGCGGGAGCAACATCCTCTTCACCTTCAAATTGCAGCCTCTCCTTACGGTGTGTTCACTTTTAAAATTTGCGGTGGCCCATCCTCTATCACTATCCACATCTCATCGTGTAATCTTTGATAGATGAGCCCGCATATGAATTTTCCAATCATCAAATTCTCCAATTGTGAACATAGGGATGCGTGTCAAATTTGCTTCCATGATAATAACTTTTCTTTGGTAAAAATAGTTTTGAAAGATCAAGTACTAAAACAGACTTTGAAAAATTTGGAGATCTAGTTCAAGAACGGTGCGGAAGGCTCAATGAACCAACCGCTCGATACCACTTGTAGGTCCCAAGGGGTGTGAGTGTAAGGTTTAGAATGGGGGGGTTGAATAAACCTTACCAACTTTTCAAATTAGTCCTTTTAAATATTCGAGTTAATACTTCGATTGTGTCCTTGATGGGGGCTAAGTTAGTTAATTAGCGAGTTAGTCACTCAATGGACTTCCGAGTTGTTGATAGAATAACTCAAATTGTTTTTTGACTAAAGACTTAACTCGACTGTGATTTGTTTTTATTGGAAGACTTAACACCTTTGAATTTGGTTAAGTTTGTTTTAATACTTGGTTTTAGCACTCGAGTTGATTATCAATTGGATAGCAAATTTATCGTGAGATATAAAAATAAGATCACGAGAAATTAAAGTGTTGAAATGTAAATAACACAATAAGTTTTTATAGAGGTTCGAAGATGGGGTAATTCTTCTACTCCTCTCTTCTCTAACTCCGGAGGAATCCACTAAGTATTGATCAATATACGAGTGGTTAGCGATCCGAGATACAAAGTCTTGATCACACTGGTGACTTGATCCTTTGGGACTCGATGCGGAGATGCATTGGTCACACAAAGAAAGGCTTCTCGTACAACTCGGCTTCTTCACAGGCGATTGTCTTGCTACTACAACCCACTTGCTCAAGCTTCTTGGATTTGATCACGAAGCCCTCCAAAAACTTGAGACGGGGTTCGACCTTGAACCTTCCTACAATCCTCCGTGGAATGTAGACCCTTTGATTCTTCAAAAATTTCTTCTTCAACTGATTGAAGTTATTTTTCCTTCACAGGGTGAGTGTTGGATTGATTTCCTTCGTAATGTAGGCTTGAGGATTGATCTTGAATGATTTGAGAATATTTTTGGTTTGATTCAAATGTTTGCATGAATGTTCATGGTTGAGTAACCTTCTCTCGAGTTATTCCTCGGCCTTTTATAGTGATCTTTAAAAAACTTTCGTTGAAGAGATAGGCTTATTTTTGAAATTCACTTGTGGTCGTTGGCTTGTCTTGTTGCGATCCTTGAAATTGCCACTTCCTCGTATGAATGATTCTTTCGACTTTTCGAGTTTTGACCCAAGTGCGTGCTTCCCATTGGTTTATTCCTCTTGCACGCTTCTCGGGATCGAGCACTTCAAGAAAGGCAAGATAGAGGTATTACTTGTTTAAGTAATTCTCTTGATTTACGGCAACGGATCTCTTTCGATTATCTCGACTTGATCGCATTTTCTTAACATCCCGGGTGACTTCGAGTCATCTTCCAATCATTGGATGACTCTTTCGTCACTTCAATCTTGAGACTTGGCTATCTTGAGTTGACTTGATCGATACTTCACTCACCGCATCTCATCTTGCGCACCTTGATCGAGTTCATGTCTTCTTCTTTGCCACACTCACCGCCTCACAATGAGTCTTCCTTTGTCTCTAGTTGACTTCTTGCATGTTGGACACGATTTTGACTGACTCAACACGACCAGCCCTATCTATTACAATGCAATTTACAACAAAAATGGGGTGCCAACTTCTACTCTAAGTTTTACATGGCATTCATCAAAATCTACAAAATAATTTCCCAACAGATTACAACAATCAAATTCTCCATCATTTTCTAATATAAGCAATATTAACTACATGTATAAACATATGTTTCATCTATCACAAGCATTAATCAAAATGGATTCAACCAGCCAAACAAAACTAAAAATTATACCTCGTGGCTCTCGATCCTCGACGACGACCCCTTGGCCGACCGACTTCCTACCCGGCCCAATGTCACCGCCCCGACCCTTCTTTCAAAAAGCGTTTAGACAGTGGTTCCGCCAAATGACCCTGCCCAAACCCACCTTCTTTCATCTCCTTGTGTACCCTTTTACGGATGATCTCAGAAGTCCAACCTCTAATACTAGGGAGAGTTCTAGCCACGTCCCTAGTATAGAAAACAACCCTATCCAAATAAAAAACCTACACAAACAACAAAAATTAGAAAAATATGCAAGGTAGTGATACAAAAAATGTAAAACAATAATAATTTACCACTTACCGATAAAAACAAAAGGGGCCCATTGAACATAATTTTCTTCCCTTCTCCCCAACGTGCACGGTTTGTCACTAGTGTATTAATCGTGTACTCGCACCATCCAAGGTTGCGAATATTCTGAACATTCTCCAGGTTGTCCATCATGAGGGGTTAACATAACCAATAGGGTTATTCCCGATAATCAAGCAGTCCACCAGGGCAACAAAGTGCCTCTTGAACCAGTCACATCCGTCCTCAAATTTTAACATCTCCGTAGCTACGTGTTTTGACGTGATGTGGTTGTTAGGCTTGTTAAAAATCTCTAGCCATTCTTTATAAAGTTCACATCCCCCTGCTTTGTTCTTCCGTTCAATATTCACACTACCATTTGGGATTCCCAGAACCCGTTCCACATCCGTGGCGTCTATGTGAATTTTTTTCCGCTTCGATATCACCAGTTCCACGACTAATTGGGTTGAAAATTTTAACCACCAAGAAGTTAATCGTGTGGTATTTCCACGATCTTCATGTGCATAGGCCACCGAACCCAATCTAGATTAACCGCAGCCTGCCTGCGAGGCAGGTTCAATTTCTTAATAACTTTGGCGAACCTCCTCGGCGTTGATCTCATACACGATGCAGGATATTTGGATTCTTCGTCACTCGCTACCGCTCTAAAGACTTTTTTACCTTTGTCCTTTCCTCCCTTTTTCTTACTCGGATTCTGCAAAGAACATCAATATCCGCGCCTTCCTCTTCTTGCTCCCTTTATCCAATGTACCTTTACTCTTCTTGCTCTCCTTAGCCATTTCCAAAAGAAACACTAAAAAAATAAGGTTGCAAATAGTCATTTAGTTGTCTCATAAAAACTGGAAACAAACTTAAAGCATACTACATAATATAGGTAAGCATGATATAGAATGTGAGCAAGCATAACTGTCAACACCAAAAAACAGTACACATTATCAACATGCAAACCTACCAGACTTGGAAAAAAAGGTGGGGAATGCAGAGTTATCAGCAACAAAAATGTATGTAAAAATCCCATAAGAGCCAACTCTACCAGACTTAAGCATAATATATAAGATAAGTAAGCATGATATAGAATGTGAGTAAGCATAATTCTGAACACCAATAATCTTACTACATAAGATAAGTAAGCATTATATAGAGAGTGAGTTGTTAGATAAATGTTTTTATCAAGATTTTGATGATTATGTTTAAATGAGTTTTTATATCAAAACTATGTTTATGTATGTTGTCCAAAATACTCCTAAATGTTTTAAAATATTTTTACTAATTTTGGAGTATTTCTTAGAGTTTATTATTCGATAAAATATTGGACAATATATTTAATGTTTTTATGTTAATTGGTTTTTACACCAAAACATGTTTATAAATGTTGTCCAAATATTTCCAAGTGATTTAAAATGTTTTTAATAATTTTTTGGAGTATTTCTTGAAGTTTATTTTTGATAAAAATCGGACAACATTTCAAGATTGGGGTCGACCGGTCGCCCAAAGCGTCGACATGTACCTGAAGAAAGAAAACTTGAAACAGTAACGTGCGTGTTAAAAAAATGAAGAGGGGGACCGGTCCAAAGAGGGCCGACTGTCGCACCCTAGGGCGCCTGGCCGCACTTCTGCCGATCGGCCAAGTCGACCCCCTTCGACTTTGTACCAGATCGCACTATCTTTTTCAAACGTTCGAAATTTTAAACAGGGCAACCGGTTGCCCTATGTTATTTTGTGATGACAAAGTTATCTTTGTTTGAAATTTTTGACAGCAAGATTTACTTTTGATTTTTGTACAATATTCCTACATCTTGTGATCCTCTTTTGTAGACAAAAGTGAAGAAGGAGGAGCCTATGTTGGAGATCCAATCTTGAATACTCTCCTATAAATAGAGGATGAATTTGAAGACACAAGACACAACACATACAAGCAATATACACAACAAGAAATCTGCAAATTCTCAAGCTTTCATTTTTATACTCTTGTTGTAATAGCCTAGTTCTTGCACTTGCACTATCTTGAGGTCTAGGCTTTTCCTTCTTGATTACACTTGCACTCAAAGTTTGTATAATTCAATTATTGAGTTGTAATCTTGAATTTTTCTATCATCCAAAACAAGATATCCTTGTTAGTGTTCTTGTGGTAAGAACACACTTGGGTGATCTTAGGTGTTGAAGAGTGTGGTACTCTTCATAGGTGTTGAAGGAAGATTGTGGTAATCTCCTTGAAGGTGTTGTAAGAAGATTGTGGTAATCTTCAAAGGTGGTGTTGTATTAATTGTGGTAATTAATAAAATCTTTTTTTCTTTCTAAAATCCACTTCGGATACGGAGTGGTAGTAGATTAGGTCCTAGGTGGGTTGAACTACTATAAATCATTGAGTGTTGTTTAATTTCCGCATTTATATTCTTGTCAATTACGTGTTCATTCGAAAAAAAGGGCAATTTGTGAAAAATTGGCATAATCTATTTACTCCCCCTCTAGATTATCGTAGCCACTTGGACTAACATGAGTAAGCATAATTATAAACACAAGTAAGCAGTACAAATCATCAACATTCAAAACTACGGACTTGAAAAAAAGGTAGAAATGCGAGTTATCAAGAACAAAAATGTATTTAAAAATCCCATAAGAGCCAACTCTACCAGACTTCAATTTTTCAAGATAATAAAGACAATTTAAACCAAAAGCACAGCAAAGTCCTAACCATTTCGTAGATACTTTGATATATATAAGCATACTATAACACGTACATAAGCGATATTGTTTTCTCATTAAAGCAGACAACCAACACTTGTAAAAAACAAAGATGTGACCATGGTTATTGACAAACAATAGGTTGTTAGGGATAGTGCCCTTAAAGCAATTGTGAATTGTTTTTTGATTATTAATAAATGCGATATTTATTTTCGAACTCTTTTGCATATTGTATGTATTTTCTTAAACATCATGAAAATCCCTAGTTTATTTATTGTAACCATAATCTTAGTATATAAGAGTTATATACAAGAGGATTAAGATTATGGATAATAAACTAAAATTAAGTCCGTGATGAAATTAATTAAAGTATGGGATCTTTAATTAAAACATCATTAATGCCGCCAGTAACATTTTGAATGTGACTGCCTTATCCTGGGACCGTTGATGTGGAGACATCTTAGTGGGGGGCATTTATATATGATTTGATCGTATAGACTTGGACCGATTTAATTTGAATTTTCCATACATATTCGTTGTAGAAATGGAAAATCAAATTAAATCACTAGATGATCATATTTGGATAAATCTTAATCCTGAATGATTATAGACTCATGTTTTATTTCGGTGTGATTCTTAATTTGCTCGTTTAAGTTTGTCCTACGACATTCCCAATACTTGCATTTTAGATTTACATTTGAAATAAATACATGGGAATATAAATTCCCGATATGGAATCCATTCCTTTCATGCGGGAAGTAGAAAGGCGATTCCTCATTTGTTAATTCTAAAATCGAATGGTTTGAGATCTCTAATTTATAATCCGATTATAAATTAACCATTCGCTAGTGAATTAATGGTAAATGAGGATAAGAGGTAATTGAAGAGGTTTAACGGATACTACCTAGCTTCAATTACGAATGTCTATGGATGACTAATCTATATGTAATGATTATATCAAATGGACTCGCTTCAATTCGTAGAGTAAGATATTCTATGATTATAAGAGTGCAATTCGAATTTATAGTTGAGTAATATCGGAATTAATAAGTCGAATAAATTAATTAAAGAGTTAATTATTAATTCGATTTAGTGGAACTTATAATTATAGGTCCATGGTCCCCGGTTCGCCTTCCTAGAGTGAACGGGTTAGAAATAATATTTCCAGTTCCTAAGGGTTTATGGAACATAGTTTTCCAAAATATTTGGGCTAATATATTAATATCGATTAATTCCGGAATATATGATATTCTGATTTGATCGTATTGGGAATTAAATAAATATAAGATATTTATGATATTAATATAATTATTAAATTGATAATTATATTGGATAATTATCAATTAGAGTTTGATTGTATCTAGAATTATGAATTCTAGATTGGATAGGAAATTGAGTTTGAGTGAAAACTGATTGAACTAGTCCTATAAAAAGGATAATACATGTCTCATATTATACACGAGAATTGACACCACAAGTTGAAAATTGAAAAAAATATTTTGCTTCTTCTCAAACAGTATCTGTCGTCCCCACTATTGAAAGATGAGTTTTTTTTTGAATAAAAAAAAATAGAGGAGATTATAAGTGTGGCCAACTAATTCACGGCCAAGAGGTCAAAGGGCAAAAGTTTGTTTTCTTATGCTTTTCAACGTGTATTCTTGTGTTCTTCTTATAAGCCTACTTTAATTCTCATCCTATTTAGTTAAGCGCAATCCTACGATCCAATGAGTTGAGTACATCGTAGAAAAATAAAAGTTAGGAACTTAGAATTATTATTTGGGTGCCCACACACTGTCGTTGATAGGGAGGTTCGAATAAGATCGCGGTGTCTACGAGCTTCGGGGATTCGAAGGATTATCGGAGAAAAAGTGAAGAACAAGAAAATCGTCGAAAGAGGTAAATTTTCTTTTATTCCTTTAGTTTGAATAGATTTAATAAGCATGATCTTATGTTCATATATCCAAAACTCGGTTTTGAAATCCCACGCTTCCGCTTCCGTTCGATTAGATCGAAAAGCCGTATCTTATTTTGCCCAAATTAGACCCGGGACCCAAATAATTTCCAACAAATGGTATCAGAGCCAAGTGATTTTTGGTATAAGAATTAGATCTACTTTATTAAATTTATTTTGGAGTGAGTTTAGGATTTGATCTTGCATGTTTTGATATATGGATGCATGGGCTTTTTTGAATTTAAGGCATCGATTCAAATCGTCATATTTATTAGTTCGCAGATTAATATTTATGTGATGTATATGTGATATATGTACCATGCATATTGATATGTCATTCATTGAACCCACTCCCAAGCATGTCATGCATCATGGTAATTGAATTGTTTAATTGTTATGATAGATCTATGAGATGGATTGAAATTGATATAAAAGCGTTTTATATGGTTTTTAAAATTGATATGAAAGTGTTTTATATAATTTTTTAAAATTTTGTATAAATGTGTTTTACATGATTTTTTAAATTTTGTATAAAAGTGTTTATATGATTTTAAAATTGGGATAATTGTTTGGAATTAATTTTGTGAAAATTAGATCAGGTTTTTATGAAAAATCTCTGAATTACATGTTTTAGAAACAAAAATTATTCGGATTCACGTTTGGCAGACCGGGAAGGCGCCGGGCAGCCTTGGGCAGTTCCGGGCAGTGCTCGGGCAGGTCCCATTTTCAGTTGACGCGTTGTTTCCTTTGTTCTTTCATGAAATTTTTCTGTTTTATCCCTATTCCCTTAATTATTTTGATAATTTAGGGGTTTTTTTAAAGTTGATTAAAATTATGATTTAATTTCTAAAAAGTTAGATTTTTAAATTGAAGAATTTTAATCAATTGATTAATATTATGGTTTAATTTCTAAAAGTTAGATTTTTAAATTAGAGAATTTTAATCAATAAGACCAATAGGATTGGACTTGACTTATTAAAACATAAGATGTTTTATAACTTAAATGTTTAGGAAACATTTATTATAAAATATTGAGTGGGAGAAGGATTCATGACAATAAATCCTACGGCCTCCATAATTGATCAAAGCACCGTGAGATTTAAGTGACGCCTCGCGACGCTCAGATTCGTCCCCCTACGGGTGGTTTTCACTTAAATCAATAATCAAGGCTTAATCTCCGAAAGGATAGGAATTTAAATTTTAACTCTTAATTTTCCTACCCTACGGCGGCGATTTTGTGTTAAGTTTTAAAATCCGAAATAATGGGTAACACTCATAAGGATACAATCAAATAGTTTGGATGTATCTAGGCTAAATTAAAAGGTGATTAATTAATAAATAAAGATATGAGATGTCTTGGTTATTTATTTATTAATCTGAGATGGTCTCGATTTAATCGTCATTTGATTTGACCTACCCTATGGCGGCTTTTCAAATGTGAGATTAAATTACCTTGGAATTGGTAGGATAAACTTTATTGCTTTCATGCATCATGTTTATGATTCCTAAATTGAATGCTCTATGATTTCGTTCGCTTATTTATGTCGCTTTATTTAATTTTCAGCAATGATGTCTTGTCATATGCCTACAATGTTGAATGATTCATTAACTGGAGAAAATTGTAACAAGTGGAATAGTAACATGAATATTGCACTCATATGTGAAAATACCAAAGGTAAGAAGCAAGGTTCCTCTAAACCAAAGGGAAATTGTTTCCACTGCGGTGAAGAGGGACATTGGAAGAGAGACTGCCCCAAGTTTCCCTCCAAAGTAAAGGAAAACAAGAAACGTAAATCCGATTTACTTGTTCTTGAAAGTTGTTTGGTAGCTAGAGATTCTTCTACTTGGTAGTTGACTGCGGAGCTACTAATCATGTTTGTTCTTCCTTACAAATACTTAGTTCTTATGAAGAGCTTGCAGATGAGTCTTTTACAATGCGAGTTGGCAATGGTGCAGTGGTTTCGGCAAAAGCAGTTGGAGTAATTAAGCTTAATATTAGAGATAAAATATTGATTTTAAACGACGTTTTTTTATATTCCTGGTTTCCGTAGAAATTTTATTTCTGTTTCAAAGTTGCATGAACATTTATTTTCACTATCTTTTAATGATAATTCGATTGTTATTTCTAAAAATGGGCGTGATATTTGTATTGCAAAATTGGAAAACGGACTCTATTTAATTATGTCTAATGAATAACCACTGTTAAATGCCGAAATGTTTAAAGTAGAACATCCTAAACTAAAAAAGCAAAAGATTTCTCAAAATGATGAAACATATCTTTGGCATCTAAGGTTAGAGCATATTTCACTAGAAAGGATAAATAGGCTTGCAAAGGATGGTCCTTTGAGAGAGCTAAAAGTTTGCACTCTTCCTGTTTGTGAATCATGTCTAGAAGGAAAAATGACTAAGAGATCTTTCTATGCAAAGGGCAATAGAGCCAAAGAACCTCTAGAGCTTGTGCATAGTGATGTTTGTGGTTCCATGACCACACAAGCTAGAGGTGGCTTTGAGTACTTCGTCACTTTTATTGATGATTACTCAAGGTATGGATATGTTTATCTCATGCATAGAAAATCCGAAACTTTTGAAAAGTTCAAGGAATTTCATGCGGAAGCTGAAAAGCAACTAGGCAAGTCTTTGAAGTGCCTTCGATCCGATCGAGGGGGCGAGTATGTCGATACTGAGTCCAAAGATTATTTGCTAGAGCATGGTATTTTGTACCAACTCACATCACCTGACACCCCTCAGCAAAATGGTGTTGCTAAAAGGAGAAACCGAACGTTTCTTGATATGGTTAGGTCGACGATCAGCTACGCGACACTGCTTGATTCGTTTTGGGGGTATGCATTGCAAACGGCAGTTTACATTTTGAATGTAGTTTCATCCAAGTCAATCCAAAAGACACCACTATAGTTGTAGAATGGGAGTAAAGTTAGTTTACGCCACTTTCGCATATGGGGGTGCCCAACACATGTGCTAAAAGGAAAGACTGGAAAGTTGCATCCACGTTCAGAAGTGTATCTGTTTGTTGGATATCCCAAAGGAACGAGAGGAGGTTTGTTTTATGATCCGCAAGAAAAGAAAGTAATAGTTTCGACTAATGATATCTTTCTTGAGAACGATTATATAGAAAACTTCCGACCTCGAAGTAAAGTTGTACTCGAGGAGTTACTTTCTAATGAGATCAGACCACAACCAACAAGAGTTGTTGGGGAAATCACAAAAAAATACCACTATACCTGATCAGAATGTCATGACACCTCGACACAGTGGGAGGGTGATTAGACCACTAATCCGCTATCGTCAAATCGAAGAGGCAAATGTTGCAGTCTCCGATGGGGTAGACGATAATCCATTGTCTTTCGACAAGCGATGGAGGATTCTGATAAAGAGAGGTGACTTGAAGCTATGAACCAAGAAATGGAGTCTATGTACTCCAACACTGTCTGGGTTCTTGTGGATCCGCCTGAAGATGTCAGGCCCATTGGGTGCAAATGGATCTATAAGAGAAATAAGGGTCTGGATGGGAAAGTAGAGACTTTCAAAGCAAGGCTAGTGGGCTAAGGGTTATACCCAAAATGAGGAAGTCGACTATGAGGAGACTTTCTCGCATGTAGCAATGCTAAAATCCATTTGCATACTACTTTCAATTGCTGCATGTCTTGACTATGTGATATGGAAGATGGATGTCAAGACGGCCTTTCTGAATGGCCATCTTGACGAGGAAATCTACATGCAACAATCAGAGGGTTTTGTAGCCGAAGGTCAAGAGCAGAAAGTCTGCAAATTGCTTAGATCCATTTATGGGTTAAAGCAAGCCTCAAGGTCATGGAACCATAGATTTGATGAGACGATCAAGTCTTATGGTTTTGACCAAAGTGTTGATGAGCCTCGTGTATACAAGCAAATCAAGGATGGTAAAGTGGCAATTTTAGTGCTTTACGTAGATAACATTCTACTCATTGAGAATGATGTAGAGATATTAGTTGCCGTTAAAGGTTGGTTAGCCAAGCAATTCCAAATGAAAGATTTGGGAAAAGCGGATTATGTTCTTGGAATTCGAATCGTTCGATATAGCAAGAACAAATTATTGGCATTGTCTCAAACTTCTTATATCGATAAGATGCAGTTGCATTATAGAATGCACCCAATGGTTACCTACCAACTCGATATGGAATCGTTCTCTCCAAGGAGAAGTGTCCTTAGACAACTCAGGAGGAAGAGGACATGAGACGTATTCTCTATGCCTCTGCAGTAGGCAGCCTTATGTATGTTATGTTGTGTACTAGGCTCGGTATTTGATGTGCGATATGGATAGCCAACCGATTTCAATCTAATCCAAAAATGTTTCATTAGATAATAGTCAAGAACCTTCTCAAATATGTTTGAGATCAATATGTTTGTCTATTTAGGTGGTTGACCTTAAAATAGACGACTGCACTGATTCTGACTTCTAGTCAGACAAGGATACTCGAAAGTTGATATCTGGGTCAGTGTGCATTCTTATTGATCCTGTCAATAAGACCTAGCCTGAAAAGAGTTTTTAGAGGCACAAGAACATAGGACTGGGAGACATGTCATATATGCTTTAGGGCAAGTGGGAGATTGTTAGGGATAGTGCCCTTAAAGCAATTGTGAATTATTTTTTGATTATTAATAAATGCGACATTTATTTTCGAACTCTTTTGCATATTGTATGTATTTTCTTGAACATCATGAAAATCCCTAGTTTATTTATTGTAACCATAATCTTAGTATATAAGAGTTATATACAAGAGGATTAAGATTATGGATAATAAACTAAAATTAAGTCCATGATGAAATTAATTAAAGTATGGGAACTTTAATTAAAACATCACTAATGCGGCCCAGAACATTTTGAATGTGACTGTCTTATCCGGACCGTCGATGTGAAGACATCTTAGTGGGGGCATTTATATATGATTTGATCATATATGACTTGGACCGATTTAATTTGAATTTTCCATACAAATTCCGTTGTAGAAATGGAAAATTAAATTAAATCACTAGATGATCATATATGGATAAATCTTAATCCTGAGTGATTATAGACTCCTGTTTATTTCGGTGTGATTCTTAATTTGCTCGTTTAAGTTTGTCCTACGACATTCCCAACACTTGCATTTTAGATTTACATTTGAAATAAATACATGGGAATATAAATTCATAGATATGGAATCCATTCCTTCTTGCGGGAAGTAGAAAGACGATTCCCTCATTTGTTAATTCTGGAACTGAATGGTTTGAGATCTCTAATTTATAATCCGATTATAAATTAACCATTCGCTAGTGAATTAATGGTAATGAGGATAAGAGGTAATTTAAGAGGTTTAATAGATACTACCTAGCTTCAATTACGAATTGTCTATGGAGAATTAATCTATATGTAATGATTATATCAGTGGACTGCTCAATTTGTAGAGTAAGATATTCTATGATTATAAGAGTGCAATTCCGAATTTATAGTGGAGTAATATCGGAATTAATAAGTCGAATAAATTAATTAAAGAGTTAATTATTTATTCGATTTATTCGAGCTTATAATTATAGGTCCATTGTCCCCGGTTCGCCTTCCTAGAGTAAACGGGTTAGAAATAATATTTCTAGTTCCTAAGGGTTTATGGAAAATAGTTTTCCAAAATATTTGGCTAATATATCAATATCGATTAATTCCGGAATATATAATATTCTACGATTTCATTTGTATTGGGAATTAAATAAATATAAGATATTTATGATATTAATATAATTATTAAATTGATAATTATATTGGATAATTATCAATTAGAGTTTGACCGTATTTAGAATTATGAATTCTAGATTGGATAGGAAATTGAGTTTGAGTGGGAAATTGATTGAACTATGCCTATAAAAAGGAGAATACATTGTAAGTCCAGCGGCTACGATAATCTAGAGGGGTGAATAGATTATCTCCATTTTTTCGATTTTACCCTCTTTTTCGAACCGAAAGCTCAAAGCAATAATAAGGTGCGGAATGTAAACAACACACGTCGATTTATAGAGGTTCAACCCACCTGGGCTAATCCTCTACCACCCCAAAGATATTCGGGATGGATTTCAAAAAGAAAAAGATTTTATTAATTACCAAAATTAATACAACACCAACTTACAACAACACCTCAAGAAGAGCACCACACTCTTCTTCAACACCACCTTTGAGATTACCACAATCTCTTCTTGAAGATTACCACAATCTCCAACGGCACCTTGTGAAGATTACCACAATCTTCAACCTCAAGAATACCAAATTCTTCAACACCTCAACAAGAAGATTACCACAATCTTCTCACACCTAACACCTAGATCACCCAAGTGTGTTCTTACCACAAGAACACTCACAATGATATATTGTGTTGAATGATAACCCAAAAAATTCAAGATTACAACTCGATAATGAATTATACAATTGAGTGCAAGTGTAATCAAGAATAGCCTAGACCTCAAGGATGTGAAAGTGATAAACTAGGCAAATTACAACAAGAATAACAATAGAAGACCAAGTGTTTGCTTGAGTATATCTTGTTGTGTTGTGTTGTTCTCTCTTATTGTTGTGCTTCAAATCTTCCTCTATTTATAGGAGATGATTGATACTTGATAGGCTACTCTTGGAATCTGATATCTACAAAAAAATTGCAATTAAAATCAAGATTATAGTGTTAGAAATCAATCCCACAATTTAGGAAAAGATGTACATTGCACAACGGTTAGAATTTTGCTGTCAAACTTTAGGACGACCGGTCGCGCACTAATAAGATTGAAAAAGAACGCATCAAAAATTCAACAAGGTGACCGGTCCCAAGGGGGGTCGACCGGTCGCACACCACGGTGACCTGTCACCGACGACCAATTTTAGGAGCCTGGGAGTTCTGTTTTTCGTGAAATGCGTTCCTAGGTATCGGCCGCCTCTTTGGTCGACCTGGTCGTCCTCCTAAATGAAATGTTGTCCGATTTTTGTCGAAAATAAACCTCAAGAAATACTCCGAAAAATTCGTAAAAACATTTTAAACCAATTGGGAGTATTTAGGACAACATTAGAAATATAGTTTCAATGTAAAAACCCATTGACATAAAATCATTAAAAGTGTTGTCCAATATTATCGAAAATAAACTCGAAGAAAATACTCCGGAAAATATTAAAATAATTTTAAATCATTTAGGAGTATTTGGACAACCTTTAAAACCATTGTTTTGGTATAAGAACAAAATCATCAAAATCATGATAAAACCATTTATCAAACATACATGTCTCATATTAAACACGAGAATTGACGCCACAAGTTGAAAATTGAAAAATATATTTTGCTTCTTCTCAAACAGTATCTGCCGTCCCCACTATTGAAAGTGGAGTTGTTTTTTTTTTAATAAAAAAAAATAAAGGAGATTATAAGTGTGGCCAACTAATTCACGGCGTCAAAGGGCAAAAGTTTGTTTTCTTATATGCTTTTCAACGTGTATTCTTGTGTTCTTCTTTTAAGCCTACTTTAATTCTCCTCCTATTCAGTTAAGCTCAATCCTACGATCTCATGAGTTGAGTACATCGTAGAAAAATAAAATTTAGGAACTTAGAATTACTATTTGGGTGCCCACACACTGCCGTTGATAGGGTGGTTCGAATTGGAAGATCGCGGTGTATACGAGCTTCGGGGATTCGAAGGATTATCGGAGAAAAAGTGAAGAACAAGAAAATCGTCGAAAGAGGTAAATTTTCTTTTCTTCATTTAGTTTGAATAAATTTAATAAGCATGATCTTATGTTCATATATCCAAAACTCGGTTTTTGAAATCCCACGCTTCCGCTTCCGTTCAATTAGATCGAAAAGCCGGATCTTATTTGGCCCAGATTAGATCCGGGACCCGAATAATTTCCAACATAGGCAATTTTTGGCTGTTTAAAAACTATCTCCCCATAATTATGACAAACTAGGAAAATACTAATTTCCACCATTTCCCCTTATAAGCATTATTCGTAACAATCATAAGCATATTTAAACAACAAGATATATGCAATATTAAAATCAAATCCACCAATAAAATAGAATACTACATAAAAAATGCAATAAAAAAATACGAAAATAAAAAGAGAAAAAAGTTACCCTACATACATCATTCTTCGGTCGCAATAAAAATTCACACAATCTGGTGTGTTCTTCAGCGAAAACTAAGGGTTCCAATGCGCTTCTTCTGGAAAAAACAACTATGTCTGATTTTCACCCTCGCCGGAGTTTGATTCTCGACCGAAGATTTGGGGATTTTTCGACTGAAGAGATGGGGTTTTTCGCGAAGAGTTAAGTTGGGTATGGTTAGGACTTGGGATTTTTATTTCTCACTTTAATAGAGGTTGTTTCACGAAGAATGATGGTGGAGGACGGGATACTTTTTTGCAGGGACAAATGGTGGGACACGGTTGAGAGACTATGAAATTTGCAGAGAATGAGTTTGGAAGACGATGGAAAGGAGGGAATGACTCTTCATTTACCAAATACCGTAAAGATATGCAATATCTTGGATTTACATGTCCATAACCGGTCCCTAAAATTTAGTCCACTACCAAAAATAATTTCCCTCCCAAAAATTGATTTAAATTAAAAATACCAATAAGCCCTGTGAAGCCCCGATTTTTCCGAGCATATAATTGATTCTTATTGTCGTCTATGTATTTGATCGACTATTTTACCGCGTCACTTTGACGGATAATTATTAATAATATATATTTTGTATTTTATTTCATTTTATTTAATTACTTGTGATCATGATCTTTGTTAATTCTATTTCTCATTTATGATCACTTGATTGATCATTATTACTATTTTTGTATTTATTAGTCACCTTAGTATTTTAAGAGACTATTTATTTTAGAGACTTTTACCTTATAGAATTAAGATTTTGATTTAGATTAAGTAATCATGAGACTTATAAGTGATCACGGAAATCACTAATTATTTTGGAGATTGATATATTTCATCTATAATCATCAAATTTGGGACAAAAAAATATGGAATTACCACAATGCCCTTATAATGGACGGCCATGGTGATGATTTTGGAATAGAAATATCATCCAACTCTTGTACACTTACACCTTATATTAGTCATCTTGTGTATAATTATACTATTAATTCAAGCATTATACACATTATCTTATACCTCAATTTTATATCATTAAATTCCCCAACATATTCTATTCTTCCCAACATTCTTCTTATTCCTCTCAACATTCCAATTTGACCCATACATTTGACTACCAAATTGTCTCCATGCAAGAGACAAATTGCAAGACACAAAATTAATCAAAAAATTCCTCTCCCTCTCTCCCATTTGGACGGCCATAATGGCAATTTTACACAAAAAAAATCATTTTTCATCCAACACATTTTAATTCTCAAGCCTTTTCTCCTCCTTCTCTCTAACCTCTCTCTAAAATTCATTCACATCTTCAAATCTTCAAACAAAATTCATCCATATCTTCAAACCTTCAAACACCAACTCTTCACATCTTCAAATCTTCAACATAAGTTCTTCATATCTTCAAGAACCCCTTCTTCACATCTTCAAACATTCAAACTCAAGTCCTTCACATCTTCAAACCCATCTTCATAGCTCCAAGAACATCTTCTTCCTAACATCAAACATACTTTCTTTCTTCAAACATCTAAACCAAAACAAACAATCTTACCACTAAAACTCAAAAATTCGAACACCCCATTTTCTCAAGGTAAGAAATTTCACTCCTCAATTCAACTTAAATTCTTTCTACTCATCACCTTCTTCTTTTAACTTAAGTTTATATTTTGGATTTTGAGGTACTTAGAAGACCCCTTGGAGACATGCATGCATGGTGGTGAAACTTGAAGACTTGAAGAAGAACTAGTAGAGAAATTTGGACTACAAGGTAAGAATTGGACACTAGAACCTTTCTTTCCTCTTCTTTCTAATTTTTTCAAATTTTAACACCCCTTTTTCATTTTTGAGAAATAGGGGCTGACCTTAGGTGATTTTGGAGTTGAACCAAAAATTCCAAATTTAAAACTTCAACTAGTCTCCAATCACCTACTACACAAGGTAAAGTGTAGTCTTTCTCATTTTCTTATCTCCTTCTTTTTCTCCTTAATTTTTCTCTCATTTTTCTAACTCCAAAATTTTGATATTTCTTGACTTAGGGGCTGACCTAAGTGACCTCATCCAAAGTTGTGAAATTTATCCTTTTATTTCACAATTTTCCAATTTTAAGGTGGGTGAAAAAATACTTTCCAACTATTAGGTGAGTTTATTAAAATGCATGTAGAAATTTTGATCATGAGCCTTGAGATATATAATCTATGTATTGCATGTCAATTTTATGTATCAAATCATGAAAATTCTCAAGAGTTGCTCAAAATTGCTATTTATTGAATTTTAGGTGCATGCATGTGCAATTTAATGTTCTATTTAATGAATTCGTGTATGTATTGGATATGCATGCGTATGATCTTTAAAATCCATGTTTTGGATGACTTATAACCTGGACAAGTCGAGCATAATTGCTCGGGGAGTTACAAGGAAGAACGAAGGAATCGCTGTCTGATCCACACGATTCCGGAGTTATCGGACCCGTTTGGTTGGGGCTACAAATCCGTACGCAACCGCTACTTGTTTTGCATTAGTTGGCGCTACAAATTCGTGACGCAACCATTATCGCCTTGAATGGGATTGGCGTTACATTTCCGCACGCAATCCTACTGTCTTTTCGAATCACATAGTACTGTGTGACCATGAATCATTTTCTTGAATCGTATAAGTATATTACTTAAATATATTTATCACGACGCTATGGATTGTGTGTGAATTCATGCATCATACTCACGCCGCGTTTTCATATAACTGTTTTCTCGCATTAACTATATATCGCCACACTTGCACACGATCACCCCATCCACTGAGATTTATGTCTCATCCCCACATGTTTTCTAACCTTTAGATGAGGACTTCGTTGAAGATGCTGAACCGACCTTGGATTGAGCCCTTGTACTCCGCTTGTTGGATTTACTACTTCTTGTTGTTGTTGATAGACTCGTTTCTTGTGATTGTTGTTGGACTATTCTATTTTCTTTTCATTCCAGGTTGTAACTGAAGGGCGTATGACTCTTTGACTTTTAATTTGTTATCGTTGTTTGATTTTCGAGGATGTAATTTGGATTATTGTGGATCGTAAGTTGTGCTTGTTATTTTATTTCATTTTGCTATTTTGACTCTGTTTCATTGGGTTCTCGATGATATTCGTCTGATCGTTTGGTTATTTGTATTTAAGTTGTGGATCGTCGTCGCGTCCCGTTTGGGGCGTGACAAGCCCTTTTTTAAATTAAGTTACATATTAAATAATAGTAAAACCTGATTAATCTTAACCGTTTAAAAATTAAATCAATGACTCAGATTTGGTCTCGTGTACTCACCTAAGATATGTGGACTCACCTGATCTAAATCCTATATATATAATATGTATTAGAATATCAAATTTGATTATTTTTAGAATAATTCAAACTATGGTTTCATTTTTGTCTTATTTCTTAGTCTTTGGTTCCTTGAACGATAAAGCGTAGAATTACAGTCATTGTCAACGTATTTGACACGTTCATTTTCGAGTCTCGTATATCTTCCGGGAAGCTAATAATGTGGCAGACTATTTGACCCGTCAAGCTTATACTGTTGGTAATCAATGGTCCCACTCAGCTCCGAAATTTGTCAAAGATGCTGTTGCGGCGGATTTACCACCTTTATATCATGTTGGGTTCTATGCTATGTAGCCGGCTTGTAGTTACTGAACTTTTAGTGGGGTACTCTTTTTCCTATCAAAGGTTTTCCCGCAAGAGTGAATTTTACCTTGATAGGTTTTAACGAGACCACATTTCCTGGTCAGCTAGTCGGCCGTGTGACCAACTCTTCTTTTCGTTTTATTTTATTTGGTCTTGCGCCTTCATTTAAAAAAATGAAAAAAATACATACAACCTAAAACTCTTTGTAGGATTTAATAGAAAGAGTTATCAATATTCATGGGCTGAAAGTAACAATTTTATAAATAATGTGGCCCGCTCTAAATTATCCCGTTTATTTAGGAGTTATTTGAAACACATCCAAAATGTCACGGGCATTTTCGGTATTTCATTTGTCTACGAATTCTAAACCCTAGCTATAAATTTCCACGCTTACATCTCATCACTCCTCATCAGCTTCTCCGTCAGGATTTTTCCAGCAATTAGGGTTTTCCGGAGTTGAGAGCAGCTAAGCCCAATTTTCTGAAGCCATGGTATTACTCTCGAAGAACACACATAGTTGAATTGTATTGTTTATACGCATCTATTCATATATCTGCGAATGAATGTTCATTTTGTATGTTGTTTGAGCTTCATTTTTGTTTAGATGTTTGCTTCTATTGTGCTGTTTATGGTGCTTATTTTGACTTCTATGAACATTCGCTGTGCCAAATGAATTTCGTTATTTGTATTCATGTGAATTTTGATATTTTCTGATACTGGCTCATGAATTTTTCGAAATAAGGTTTTAGGGATGAGAAATTAATTTCATTGTTGGATCGAAGTGTAGCTCATGATGGATATGAATTTCGCGGTTGGGTGTGTTCTTGTGACGGCTATTCTTATGGGAAAAAAACATGATATGAAAGTTCATATTTGTGTATTTGGTTCCATTGTGCTGTTATAAAATGATGTCGAGGCCTGCATTTTATTTTTCATCAGTGTTGTATGGCTTTATCTGATTTTATTCAGCTTGGATATCCGTTGCTTTTTTTTATGCTTAATTGTGATAATACGTCTTATGTTGGTCATTTTCCTTGTACATATATATTTATTGTAACATCACATTGTTATAAGCTGTTTTTAGGTCACCTGAGCAAGTGGAAGTTATCAACTATATATTTAATATGTATTTCAGATCTGATCAAGCGATCTTCTTTACTGAGTGACAATAGATCACTCTGGTTTTAGAATATTCTTTTTTTCTGTTTCTTCTAGCGATTCAGTTTGTTGAGTATGTATGTAATCTTTCCTTTTTCTTTAATAGTCGAAGAGAAGGACCAGGGAACCTAAGGAAGAGAATGTTACTCTTGGACCTGCCACTAGGGATGGAGAACTAGTGTTTGGTGTGGCCCACATCTTCGCCTCATTCAATGATACCTTCATTGTGAGTGTAGAAATGTTACTCTAACTTCATTTATGCCTGTTTTTGCAACCATGGGAAACTGGAGCTATAAGGACACTTTTTGACATTAGTACTTGTCTCGATATTTTATTTGCAGCATGTGACTGATTTGTCTGGAAGGGAAACCATGGTTCGTATTACAGGTACTGTTTAGCTGCTTTCAGTTTCATGGTATATGACTATATGATAGCCCTTGGATACATGGAGTCAGAGTTATGACTTCTTGTTGCTAAGTTCATTGAAAATTATTAAGTTCGTTCTCACGTAGCAAACTGTGATCTTCATAAGTTGTGACTTGTAGTGATCAGGTTGATGACTCTGATAATTGATCCTTTTTATTGATGCTACCTGGTTACATCACCTTTGTGACCTGATGACCACCTGGATTTCAGTTTTTAATTTCGGATCATTTACAAAATTTGTTCTATTTTTTTTTGTGGGGTGTGTGTGTGGGGGGGATTGTTAGTTAAGTTGGGATATGTTCCTATTTTTCTGCTGAGACTGATCTTGGATTGGAGTTTAAAAGACTTACTTTTACAAATGACATGAACTAAAATCATTAAGTAAAGTCCTTGCTACCAGAGGGATTTAAGTTTAGACTAGAATCTTCAATATATCCACCTAATGTCATCACCATCTTCCCAACCAAATTCCGTTGTTAATATGGTGTAAGATTTTCAATTTCTTAACATATGATTCTTCAGTTGTTTGCTGGAGTTAATCTTTTTAGGCAAGTAGAGTTAGGTGTGAACCTCATCTTAGAAATTTGGACACTGTAAATGGAGTGTACCTTTTGTTAGTGTCATGGTAACACCACAGTGGTTGGTTTGAGTTTCCATAAAGGTCCATTGTTGTTCAGGATGCACGCAACATTGTCAAACATTCCTATGAAAAAATCATATAGTTGGTTTCTGGCACATTCTCTTTTTTATTGTTTATAGTTGGGAGTCTTATAAGCTAGTGAGGTTATTTGTATTGGAAACTTTCTTTTTGAAGCCCTTCGCTATTGAAGTATGTCCTTGCTGAAATTTGATTAAAGCCTTTGCTTTGGGATTTAGGTGGTATGAAGGTGAAGGCTGACAGGGATGAGTCTTCTCCGTATGCGGCTATGCTTGCTGCCCAGGATGTTTCTCAACGATGCAAGGTTTTTTAAATTCTTCAATCAAGACATGCCATGTCATCATAGTTTGTAATGATCTTCATAACCGATTGATACATGGAAATTTCAGGAACTTGGTATCAATGCTCTTCACATTAAGCTCCGTGCTACTGGGGGAAACAAGACTAAGACTCCTGGTCCTGGTGCTCAGTCTGCACTTAGAGCCCTTGCTCGTTCTGGCATGAAGATTGGTCGGATAGGTATACGAATTTTCGGATTTCATAAATCTTTTTAACCTAGTTTATTTGACCTATTTGTATGACTTCAACTCCTATGAAAGTGTATGTTGCTGATTTTCCTTCTCCTTGCAGAGGACGTGACTCCAATTCCAACTGACAGCACTCGTAGAAAGGGTGGTAGAAGGGGAAGGAGGCTGTAATTTGTCAATCTGGTCAGCATACTTCCAGTTGTGTTTGGGCAATATTCTCAAGTTACAATTTTTGTTATTCCTGTTTAGTTTTTCGAACAATTTGTAGTTCAAAGAAGAATTATGTTGATGTTTGATTATCTGGGACATCGACCAATTATGAGGTAGTGATTTTGTTGGAACAAGCTTAAGCAATAGTGCCCTGGCCCCCGTGTTTTATGTGAACCTTAAGTGTTCGATTTTTGTGTGCTTGAGTCATGATGCCCTTTTTTGGGTTGTGCAACTCTTTCGTCCCCTTGAAAACTTTTGTCCAAAAATACTGAGATGTCCTGAATTTTGGCAATCAAAGTATTTGCTCTGATAAATGGTTTTTGTTAACCAAACAATGCTTATTTTTCTCTAAATATTTAAACCGGCCTGCAACTTCATTAACCCTATGCTCTCGGGCAAGATAGTATACTAAGGTTTGATTGTGCCTAAATGTAAAAGGATAAATGTAATATTTTTACAAATTTAGAGTGGTGTTTGAAATAATATTGCTTATGAGGGGATAAAGTGTAATGCAAAATCTAATCTTAAGGGCCCATTTGGATGGAGGGATTTGAAATTCCAAAGGATTTCAAATGAATGGATTTCAAAGTCATTGGATTTGAAATCCACTTCTTGTTTGGATGATGTGGATTTGTGTAAGGATTTCAAATCCATCATAAGTTTTGATAAAAAAAAATTAGAAGCTCTATTTATTTTCTTAATTGATATTTAATAAATAAAAATAAAAGATATAATCTAATTATTTTATAAATAATTATAATTTTATACACTAATAAAAATATGAAATATATAACTTTTATTATGTTGAATGTGTGTGTGATGATATTGCGTGTGCATATGAGGAGAGTATGTGTAAGTATGAGTGTGTGTGTGTGTAAATGTGTGTGCAGTGTGTGTAATGTGTGTAAATGTGTGCAAATGTGTGCAGTGTGTGTAGTGTATGTAGTGTGTGTAAATGTGTGCAGTGTGTGTAGTGTGTGTAAATGTGTGTAGTATATGTAAATGTGTGCAGTGTGTGTGCAGTGTGTGTAAGTGTGTATAAATATGCAAGTGAGCATAAAGGGAAAAAAAAAAAAGAATAGATTTCAAATGACTAGGTTTTGGGAGGAATTTGAAATCCATTGAAAATGAACTAAAACTTAAAGAGGGATTTGAAATCCATTGATTTGGATTTATATGCCAAACAAGGGTGTGGATTTAGCTAAGGATTTCAAATTCCTCCTCCCAAATCCCCTCCCAAATCCTCTAATCCAAATGCACCCTAAGGGAATTTTTGTAATTTTATAGAAGAGTTTTTTTGTAATTACCTCAAACCTGAGGTTACTTTTTGTGATTATCCCAATAAATTTCCTTTGTGTCCATGGAATGCCATTGACGGTGTTATTATATCCTATGCCATCTTTAGTTGTCATTAGGATTCAATCTCTTGCAGACTTGCAGTTGATTTTCATTGGGTTACATTTGACATGAAATTTTACATTTACAATTTTCATGGAGAATTTTTACATCGACAATTTTCGAAATTTAGAAGACCAATACATGATCGTTACACAAAACCAATACATAATCGTTACAACTAATTTAAAACATGTTCGTGTCAACACAAACAATTTTTCCACCGAACACATGCTCCAAATCACACAAAAACCAATAAAGCTTCATTGAAAATACAGGAAACGGGTCATGAAAAGAAACTAAAGAGGCATCAAACCTCCAAGCAAATCTTTCCCAATCGAAAAATGTTTTCGTATCACAGTTTGAGTTTTTCAACAAGGGATTTGCTGTCAAGTCCTTTGCTATAGAAATTTTCCACATACTCTTGCTTCGTAAATCTTCGATACTGAGCAGGTTTCTCCGGTGAGATCAGCTCAGACAAGGGTCCATATTCATCTGAATCACTCCAATTTCCAACATCAAACCAATGTACTATTGAAATCCGAGGTTCTTTATGTGAGTTTGCAAGCACCCGATGCTGCACGCTTTTGTACTCGCCGTTGGACACAATCTGTAAAAATCAAGCACATATTGTTACATCTAGTTTCCTATCGCAATTTTATTGTATTTTCTATTGCATTGCATCGGACTGATTAAAATGTGTAAGATAATTACAAAAACTACCCTGAAGTTCAACTTAATTACAAAAAATTCCAGTTATCTTTTAAAATCGCAATACCCCCTAGGTTTGTATTTACCTAACAAGTACACCCTCTTGAGTAGAGCTAGCAAAATGCTGGCCCGGCCCAAGCCCATCAGGGCAATGACAAACTCGGGCCAGGTTGGGACGACCCAATTTTTGCTCGAAGCGTGGAAATGCTTGGCCCAGCCCAACCAATGTGTATATTTTGTGCGCAAAATTTGTCGGGCTGGGCTAAAAGTTGGGCCAATCCCATCCCATCGGGCCCGACCATATAGCCAGAATTTTTCTGGCCTATAAAACACAACCCAACCCAGTCCAAACCTCGGGCCGGTCGGGGCCGACACATGGACCGTGCTGCATTTTGCTAGCTCTACTCTTGAGGATGCAACGAAAGGTGCAATTTGTAAGATATGGGGTATTTGTAATTTGCCCAAACCTCAGGGTTATTTTCGTAATTGTCCCTTCATAATTTTGAAAGAGAACTCGACTTTTTTTTTGTAATTAAGCTAAACTTTAGGGGTATTTTTGTAATCATTCCAAATTTGCAATACAAAACTCACCTGAAGAAAGTCTCCAATGTTGAAGATCAATGCACCGGGGAGAGGCTTCACGTCCACCCATTTCCCCCCATGAAGCACTTGCAAACCCCAAACTTGATTTGGTAACAAAATGGTTAGCACACCCGGGTCGGTATGATCCGAAAGCCCCACTGTCAAGTCGGGTTGCGGGCAGTACGGGTAAAACATCCCTCCAAAAATCCGGGTCTCCAACAAAGACAATTCTTTTATCCTCTTCGGATCCAATCCCAATCCCTCCGACAAAAGCCCCGCCACCATGTCCCCCACCTCCGCCGCGTGTTTGTCCCACGCCGCCAGCTCCCGACGGTACATGGCTGGAATCCGATCTGACGGAGGTGCCACAGCCGCGGGTGACAGCCACACGGAGATGTAATCGTGCCATGTGGCCGCCTCGGACCTGAATAAAAAATTAACAACATACTCCTCCGTTTAAAGGTATTGTAAATTCTAAAATATTCTAATTACGGAAAATTGTAAAATTGTCTGGTAATTTGGCGTCTTTTAGATTTGTGGTCCGCTAAGTTGTCATAATTTGGTTTTAGCATGCGGAAACGTGAACAAAGATACAACTACGTTGATTCTATACGAATACCGTAAGTAGGTTTGGAAATAGGCCAAACCAAGCCGTGTTTTGAGTTAGAAGTCAAACCAAGCCGGGTTTTGAGTTAGAAGGCCTGAGCCTACTTTGTTAAGTTTAGGCCTAAGTCTGGCCTACTTTGTTAAAAAGACCAAGCCTGAGCCTATTTAAAGTCTGTTTAAACCTATCAAATTCAATTTCCAAAAACAAACAGAGCAAGTCTCTTGTGAGATGGTCTCACGGATCTAAATCCGTGAGACAGACCTGCTAAGGGCTCCGTCTTGAAAACATGAACCATGAAAATAAATTTAAAAATAATAATGAACCATGAAAAAATAAAATAAATCCTAAAAACATGAACCATGAAGAATAAACCCAAAAAATAAAAATAAACCCAAAAAATAAAAAATAAAACCTAAAAAAAACTAAAAATCCTAAAAACCCAAATTAATTAAAAATAAACCCAAGAAACAAAATAAACCCTAAAAAAACAAATATAAACCCTAAGAAAAATAAAATCTGATAAAAAAACCTTTAAAACTTTATGTAAGGGCATTCTATATAATACTATTTAGTTATATATATTATATATGTACTACATGTAATATTATATATATATATATATTATACATGCCGATCTGTTGAGCTAAAAATACTTTTTTGAAGGCCTAGGCCCGACTCATCTATTTAAATAGGTTTTGTAAAAGGCCTGAGTCTGACCTAATTGTTAAATAGGCCAAGCCAAGCTAAGCCCTTAGTAGGCCCGGCCAGAGGCCCCTGTTTGGTAGCCTGACCTATTTCCACCCCTAACAGTAAGAGAGACGATAATTGAGAGAATATCCTTGATTTTTAAATCAATAATCAACATTCTTAAAAATAATAACAAAACAAGTATTTATATGATTAAACTCCTACAACAATAAAAATTCATGACTATTGAAAATTCTTAAAAGATAATAACATAATCTATTAAAACTAATCCTAATGGATGATCTAATCTCATCACTTTATCAATCTGGGATATTTGGTTTGACTTTTTCCGGAAAATTCTAATTTTGCAAGAATTGTTGATTTGGACCGAAATATGAAAGACTGTATGGAGTACTTCCTACAAGGGTGCGGGTTATTTTGTTTGTTTTTTCTGTTTTGATCACATTATTACGTTCGCCCTGAGCCTGACCTGAACAAATCGTGGTTGCTCGAGAAAGTAACGCCGCCGTGCTCGTCTCGCGCGTAGTACTCCGCCTTGACCGCCTGCGGCTGTTCATGGAACGCCTTAATCGCCCCAATTATTTCATCCAGAACCGATAATGGCACGCTATGGTTGACCACTTGGAAGAAGCCCCAATTTCTGGCTGCATCCCTGATTTTCTCGACGATCGCCGCCCGTTTATCCAGCAAATGCACGTCGGACAGGTCAATTACGGGGATTCCGACGCAATCCGCCGCCGACGCGACTCCGGAGATTTTCTCCGGCGGCTGGATGAACATTTGAGGTATGGTTTTAATGCCGGAGTCGGATAAACCCTTGACACCGATTCTGGATTCATCGAATTCTTTGACTTCTCTTTCTCTGTCGTACTCATCGGCCATTTTTTTGCAAATTTGGGGATAATTTTGTGTGTGTTTGAGTTAATTTGTTTTGGTGTCTCCATTTATGGACGGCGGGTTATGAGATAGAGACAAATCAGAGCATATGTTGTTTTTTGTCCTTTTAGACTATGGTATAAAGCATTGCTTCTATGTTCTATAGGGATTACAGTTTAGACATATCATAATTCATACCAGGGTCCATGCCACGGCACAACTTAACTGGTAAAGGACCTGAGTGACGTGTTGTCTGTTTGCTGACACCCATAACGTTGAGTTTTGAATTGTTGTATAAAACTGTGGGTAATAAAATCTGTATAGGCTAGGCACACCTTTAAAGATGTTATCTTTAATGTATTAAATCCTCCCATACGGTGTATATGGTAGGAATTAACCTCCATGATACAAAACCTTAATCTCGAAAATTCTAAGATTACACTTCTCTGAATTTTCTGGAGCAAGAATTAGAAGTTATAAAAATAAGCAGAAAGCAGAAAGAAATAACACTAGGGAAAAGAGGATAATAAATCGTGTCACTTTCTGCAGAATCTGGAAGTCTATTTAAAAATTTCCAGAGGCTGCCTCCAAGAGTTGCACCTCTTCGAAAGGTTGTGTTCTTTAATAAAAGACACCTTTTTGTTTAAAATTTTAAACTGATTTTGCTTCATTTAACTCCTCGTAAGTTTTGAACAAACTTCTGTTTAGTGTGACATGACAAGTTGCTCCCGAATCAACCCACCATAGAAATCCATGCCATTGACAACACATATTTATGTGAGAACAACAATAAAATCATTCTCTACCAAATTTGTTTCTTCTGTTTTCTTTGGTCTCTTACGATGACGACATTCCCTAGCCAAGTGGCCAGGTTTGCCACAAACATAACAATGTCCCTTCTTTATTTTCTTGGCATTCTCATCATCATTCTTTCTGGAATTTTTCCTCTTCTTGGATTTTCCTTGGTTTTCCTTGGAATTTCCTTGAAGGTTCTTTTCTTCCACTTGATTCACACCATCATTCAACAAAGAAACTGAACCATCCCTTTTAAGACTTCCAGCCTCAATTTGGATGCCTTGCAGAAGTTCATCCAACAAAATGAGTTTCTTCTTATGTTTCAGTTTCTTTTGGTAATCTTTCCAGGAAGGTGGAAGTTTACCAATGATAGTAGAAACTTGGAAAGTCTCAAAAATGGGTTCACCAACATCAACGCATTCTGTTGCTATATCATTTAACCCATTCGCTTGATCAATAACAGGTTTAGTATCCACCATCTTGTAATCAATATACTTATTAACCAAAAAAGACTTATTACCAGCATCATCATTAACATACCTCCTTTTTATATCATTCCATATTTCTGCAGCAGTTTTGTAAACATGAAAAATATTGAAAAGAGTGTTGTTCAGTGACTGCAGAATAGTGAAACGACAAACAAAATCATAATCCTTCCACTTTTTGGCCTTCTCTACAGGCTCCGCCTTTTGTGCAGATGTTGCATTCGGATCAGTCATCTCCACTGGACATGGTTTGGACACCACATAGAACACATTTGCAATAGTCAACAAATATTCCATCTTCAAGCACCAGCGATTGTAGTTTAGCCCGTTCAAACATTCCAGTATGTCTCCATCGTGCGCTTATGCTTTCACCAAAACAGACTCCACTGCATTAAAACTAGAAGCCACTTGGTGTTTCCTCCATAATAAGAAGGAAGCTCCAAAGCTTGGTAAGAGTTACCAAACTTCCACTCTTATACACCAAGTTGAGTTTCACACTTCAATACACAATCAATGTGGGACAAATCAATAAATGAGAATGTCTTCCTAAAAGTGATGCGATCAATGTGAGACTCATTTAATAAAACACAAAAACCAATGTGGGACACCAATTATTATATATGTAAATTTATATAACATGAATCCACTGATTACAGAGTGTATGAGAATTTCTTGTGTGGTGACTTAGTCTATGGCAACTCAGGACCTTACTTGTTGAGACATATTCCCGATTCACCTCCTCCACAAAGCTCTAGGGCCAAGGACAATGAGGACCTTCAGGGATGGATTTTTTTTTCCAGGATTGCTGGGTACATATGCTACAGTTAGACTATCACCAAATCGGGTGTGGTATAGAGTTAATTCTCGGCGTTTTTAAGAGGTTTTTTAAGTTTTGGCTTGAGATTTTGGTGGAAATTTGATGTCCTACTAACATTCATTTTCTAGGTATTGTTTTTGTTCATTTAGTCAAAAGATAGACATTATTTTTTTTACACGTGGTATTAACTTAATGTATGTAGCACCAAATTTAACGCTGAAGAAAACAGGAAATTTGGTGTGCTCAAGAAATTGATTTGGGATCCAAATTCATCTTGTGTTTCAATATACTCAAGTAAATACTATGTGTATAAAGATGATGTCGTTTATAGATGTGATATTTATCTGGTATATTGAAATACTACATAGGACACAATAAGAACTGGGAGATTTGGATAGCAACAAAATGATCATTACTCTTGAGGGTTTGGTCCATGCCACCCACTTGGGTGCCACCCAAGTGGGTGGCATGGACTACAACTACTCTTGGGTCGGTAGATCCAAGAGCACAACTACTACCAGTGAAACCAACACGTGAATATTTGTTGGAAGTTGGTTTAGCTTTGGTTTTGATTTAGACAAGTACAATGCTCTTGGCATGTCAAAATCAATTTTAAGCGAGCAAGAAGTTCAAATAAAAAGTTAGTCACAATATTATGAAGGGTGAATTTTATAATAGGGTCCAAATATAAGAAAATCTATTATTTTAAGATCCAATATTTCAATTATCTCAAATCAAGATCCAATTTTAACTTTTTTTTTTCAAATTGAGCTCTCTCTCAAATTTTGGGTTCTCACTTCAAGACACAAAATTTCAATCTTTTCAAATCAAGACCCAATTTTTATTTTTTTCTTAAACATGGCCCTCCGCAAATTTTGGGTTCTCCATGTTTTAGAATTTAACAAAAAGAGATATATTAGTGTAATCTACCATGTCAACCACAAAAATTATTTTTCTTCTTCTTTTTGTTTTTTCGCTTATTCTTTTTTACCCGATCAATACTTATTATCAATTTTATTTAACGTGTAGAAACCAAGATCTATAAATATAAATGTATGTAGCTAATCAAGATGAAAAGGCGTAAAATATTTATCGGTTACTAAAAAAATAAGATATACCAAATTACGAATGAAAAAGAAGTAGTAAAATATTTTTTAGTTACTAAAAAAATAAGATATTCAAATTATGATTGAATTTTACAGTTTAAAACAAATATCGATTAGGAAAAAAGGAATGAGCGAAAAAATAATAAAAAGAAAGAAAATTATTTTTTGTGACCGGTGTGATAGATTACATTAATATTTATCTTTTTGTCAAATTTTAAAACCTGAATTGAGAGCTCAAAATTTGGGGGAGGACCTGATTTGAGAAAAAAAATAAAAATTGGGTCTTGATTTGAGATGTTGAAATTTTGGGTCTTGAAGTGAGAACACAAATTTGAGGGAGAGCCCAATTTGAGAAAAAAAATAAAAATTGGGTCTTGATTTGAGAAGGCTGAAATTGTGGATCTTGAAACGAAAGATTTTCTTAAATTTAGATCATATTATGAATTATTTTCATATTATGAAATATGAAGTGTTGGGCTGAAAAACAGTGAAAGGAAAGAAAGTTGTGGTACTTGAAAATTTTGACATGCTTTACACCACTTTTTAGGCCAAGTTTAATACTTGGGTTTGGGCCGTAATGGTACCAATAACTTGATAAGTATTTGGATGAGGATAAAGAGCCTGCCAAAATCCGGACATAACCCAAATTGTTTTGTTTAGAGTAGGTTTGAAATTATAAATGGGTCTTAGAATAAATCTTGAATTTATGTTTTCAAATCAAGGCCCATTAAAGCATCTCATACATTTTTTTATAAACACAAAAACTCTGTGTATCTTACATACATATTTAAAAATACGACATAAATATAATACTCTTATAATTAAAATAATTTTATTAAATTACTAAATAGTTTGTCCTTTAAGGCTTTAAACATATATTAAAGATATTTAAAATTTATATAGATTTGACGGACCCAACCTATTGGGTCTGGGTTCAGAGTGAGTTCAAATTTTACCAACCCACTTTATTTATAAAAAAATAAAATTGGCCACTGTCATAGAAACTCGAATCCAGGCCTTTTTACTGAAGAATAATACTCGTAGCCATTGGACTAAAAATTATACCAACCCACTTTAGACCTAGGGGTGACAATGGGTAATGTACTCACCCATTTAAGAGTATCCACACCCGAATCCTATAATATTATTACTACTCGTACATGTCCCAAACCCGATTAAAAAATTACACCTATTACTTGAACCCATGGTTGCAGAAATCACTAGGCGCTAGTCGGGCGGCGGAACGATGCCTAAGAACAACACTACTTTTTTATTTTATTTTTTATTTTTTTACCGATTTTGGCCGATTTTTCCTGCCTAGACCGCCTAGACCGTCAGGTAAAAAAAATCAATTATTATTAAATTACACATAAATATTTAATTATTAATAATTAAAAACTTATCTTGCCTTATCATGTTTATCGTGCCAGCCCTATAACAATCCGATTTTTATCGTGCCTTATCGTGCCAGCCCGACAACGGTCCGAACCCGATAAGCCTCAGCCCAAACCCTATAATTTCGTGTTAAATTACCACCCTTATTCAAGTCTCAAGATATATTTTGACACATGAAGTCAAAGAATCGTCATTTTAAATTATTGTACTGACAAGTCAAAAACAACTCTAATTTTCTTCTATGAAAACCCTACCGTTTTTTCCTCTCCATCTTGTCCATTTTTTTCTTCCCTCATTTTCCCATAAGAGAATTGGGAAGTAATTTTTGTTGCTTTTAATCTTAATTAATAAATTTATTCCCAATAGATGACTTTTATTTATCCTTATTAGGTGTTTTTTTGTCAGTTAATAAATTTGTCTCATACGTTTATTTAGAAGATCAAATGAGTTATTGCCGGCGATGATACATGACAGAAGCGAGATTATCTTTGGTACATGTTTTGTCTACCGACTTCGTTGCGAAGTTCTAATTCTACGGATCAGTTAGATCTATTAGATTTAAAAAAAATTGTTTTTGATTTGTATAAGTTTTTTTTTTTGAAAAAGATTTGTATAAATTTTTGATAATGTAGGGCTTGCAACTATTTTTCACTCGATGTTTTAAATTTTAATTAGTTTATATTAAGTCACATGTTACTTTGTATTTGACAAAATATTTTTTAATAAACAGAATCAGTATTGTTGTGATTATATTGTACCAGAAATCAAAAGAAGAATGGTCCAACTTGGAGAATAGAAAATTCTGTAGAAGATAAAAGATATTACTTAGGATTTAGGAAAGAGACAACTTGCCTTGACTATTAATCTAATGACAGTTAAAGAATACCACCATCTTCAATCTCAATTTTTTTGGTCAAACTTAAAAACAAAAAACATACCCATAAAATACTTTTTGAAATATTTCATACAGAATACACCATACAATATTTTTTTTTTCTTAATCTTCAGATATTTATAGGTAAAATAGGAATACAACCAGAAAGCTTTTTGCCTGAACTTATTTAAAAAATCTTTAAACTTTCTGTATTTTATAAAATATTTTATAGCATATAGAATACCATTCCAGCTTATTTAAAACTAAATTGTTTAGTAAAATCAGATGATAGAGCTTTAATACATTAGTAATAACAAAGTTTGTATTAAAATTATCAAAATCAAAGCGGGTTATTCAAATAAGGATTTTTTCTTAAAAGAAAAAATGAATCCTCCTTACACATTAAGAATATAATTTATAAGCTCTCAATTAACTTTTCAACGATCTTATAAACTCCTTCAAAGAGTAATTACCAAACACTTTTTTAAAAGTTTATAAGTTCTTAAAAGCTATATATAAGCTATTTTTAGACAGAGATACACAGAGATAAGAAATCACCTTTTTTCTTTTTTTCTAAAAAAAACAAAAACAAAGAAAGATTGGACTAATTGGGTTGAAATCAGGGTGTAGAATTTTTTGTTTTCAAACACACCATCCAGCCCATGATTCCTGATTCGCCCATTTTACTTTTTACTTTTTATTTGTAATTATACATTATACTATATACTTGTGTTCTATGAAGTACTGATACGGATATGAGATACGGGTATGGTACAATACGGGTACGAGGATACGGCATATTCTAAAATTTTATGAGTACGGCATATATATTTATATATAATTATATTTTTATATTATTATAAATATAGAAGTACTAAGTACAATAAAAAAAATCGTATTTCAACATTAAAACATTAAAATTTCATAAATATTCAAATATAACATTTTTTCTCATTTATAAACATACAAAAACAAAAAGTCTGACGTGGTACAATTATAAATTTCATACCTACTAAATTGACAAAATTCAACAATTAATTATCATACTTGCATAATATCATTACAACTTTATAAAAAAAAATATAGTCAGTTTCTTTCTTTTCCAAAAGTTTGACCCCATATATAACTATATTGTACAACATTTTGTAAAAAGCAATGGACAAGATAGGTGAACCCACTACTCCACCCTCCCAACCTTTCTCTCATTTCTCCCTTCTGTATCTACTTCCATTGTTTCTTTCATTTATAGGGGAAAAAATGAAAATTGGATGGTGATGACTCAAGATTGAAGATAAATTAAAGGTGCATAATTGATTTATGGATGAGAGAAGGATCGACACAGCAAATAGGGAAAACATCGTCGCGGCTGAGGAGATAGCTGATAAAATCGCGTGGCGTTTTTTGCTATTTTGTTCTTCCCATCTATAGATCTACATGAAATTTTGAAGGACACAACTTTTCCATGTATAGATTTACACAAATTCTAGAAGGATATGACTTTGTTCTCTCAGACATGGGTGTCGAGACATTTTTTTTTTCTTTTTTTCTTTTTAAATTTAGACACTTTATAGATACATATTTATACGTGTTCATAATGTATCCATATCCAGAGCATATCCGACATGGATACGTGAACTTGAGGGGTGTGTAGGTGCTTCATAGCTTGTGTTACATCATTTAGTTATGTTTTTAAAAATATACTTTTCAATATTTTTAAATAATAGAATAGGTCTCCAAATCTAACAAGCTAGGGGCTGAAATCAGGCTAGTTTAATTTGGTCCAAGTTCTAAAATCTCTTGACGGGGAATAGTTCGTCAATCTACATGGTCGCCATACCTAAAGAAATCCACTAAGCCAAGAACACGTGCTCCTTTGTGTTTGAACTCCTAGACTTAGGGGCGTAAACGAGTCGAGTCCGACCAAACATAATACTGGTCGAGCTTAAATATTTGGATTTTAATTAAGCTTAAAAAATTGTGTTTAAGCTTGTTTTGATTATTAATTGAATCGAGCTCGAACAAACTTTAGACGAGCCGAACACGAACCGAGTTCGAGCAGCTTGATATTATTACACATATTTTATTTTTATTTTGACTAATTGAGTCGAGCTCAAGCCGAATTTTACATCTTATGGTATCAAAAAATGTTTTCATATGTTAACTTTTCCTAAAATTATCCTTTTGTCCATCTAATATCCTACCGTTCCTTGACAAATATTCACTTTCTATTATATGAGCAAGTCTCTTGTGAGACGGTCTCACGGATCTAAATCCATGGGACGGACCTTCTAACGGCTCCGTCTTGAGAACATGAACCATGAAAATAAATTTAAAAATAATAATGAACCATGAAGAAACAAAAATAAACCCTAAAAACATGAACCATGAAGAATAAACTTGAAAAACAAAAATAAACCCAAAAAATAAAAAATAAACCCTAAAAAAACTAAAAATCCTAAAAACCCAAATCAATTAAAAATAAATCCAAAAAACAAAATAAACCCTAAAAAAATAAATATAAACCATAAGAAAAATAAAATCTGAAAAAAAAATCTTTAAAACTTTGTGTAAGGACTCCGTCTCACGGATCTAAATCCGTGAGACCGTCTCACACAAGTTTTTGCCCTATTATATTGGTTAGCCAATCTTTTTATTCAAGTCTTAATTTGAATAAAATATATATTTTCAACATGTGATTAAATAAAAAGCAGGAGAAAGAATTCTACTTTACAGTTGATTTTATTCAACAATTGACCAAAGACAGCGATCAACTTTTCTTTTCTATTCGAATATATCAAACTGGATTTATGGAGATGGATAAAAGCAAAGCAATTGACAGACTTTAGCTACAATATTACTGATTGATTTCAACTCCCCATTGTCTGCTTAGACTGAGGTTTTTTGTTTGATTTTGGTTGATTAGAAAACATATTTTGCAGAGAAGTCCTCTTGTACTGATTGTTATTGTGTACCTCTGGTGCATTTTAATGAAAATTAGTTTCTGAGCCAAAAAAAAAAAAAAAAATTCTCTTTTCTATTCTTTGGCAGATTACTTTCTCTAGGAAGAAAAGGCATGTAGTTGAAGGGCTTGTGCACGTCAAAAAGAAAAAGAAGAAGGAGCCGCTAAGTAAAATGTGGCATTATACTGTTTTGATCGAATATCGAGTATCTTGGTTTGTTTTTAACCCTACCTAAACGTTTGAGTAAATCTCACTTTGCCCCGTTAGACTCTTCTTGGATCATTTACCCCTTTTTACTCCAAATTGTATTAATTTATCCCCTTATTCTTTTAGAATATTATTTTATACTCAGCAATGACTATTTTATCCTTACCTATTAGTTTTATTAAATATTATTTTAAACTTGTATTTATTTTCTTAGCTTTCACAATTTGATTAATTAATGTTTAATATTAAATCTATTATATTTTCCATTTAGTTGCTAAATATTTAACTTTAATATAGCCTCTATTAAATTAATATATGATATAGAATATTTCTATTAGCTAATACATTTATACTTTTAATTATTATTCATCACAAACTTAAAATCATATATTATAAATATAATTTTATTAAAGATGTGAAAAATTATTATTAGTTTTTCAATTATTTGAATAATCACAATTTAATAAAAAGTTGTTTTAGTGGTTAATTTTTTGAATACATTTTACAATATAATACATAATTTTTAGATTTATTATTTATGATGAAAAAATGTATGAATATATTAATTTACAGAAAATAACCTACAATATAGTTATTTAATAGGAACTATATAAATTTTAATAATAGCAGATAAATTTTCCAAAAAATAATTATATGCACTCGATACTATTGTTTAATTAAAATAACAGTAGGGACAATTAGATCATTTAGTAAAAGAACATGATGATAATTTATATTTAAATTGTATATAGGGTAAAGTAATAAAAATTAGTTGTAGAAGAGGATAAAGTCATACAATTGAAAATATAAAGGGTAAAATAATGTCAAGTGAGAGTATAAAGGGGTAAATTGGGATTTTCCCTAAACGTTTCCCACTTGAACTCCTCTACCTCAATTGTTTTTTTTAAATTTCCATCGTGTTGGAATATTTTTCAGTAAAGACAAACGGTTGAGTGTGTTGGCATAGACCACTAATTTTTTAATAAAGAGTCAACTATATCTTCAAATTAATAAATATTATCAAAACGTGCTGCCCCATACATAGTTAGGCATAAGTTTGAAGAATATTGGGTTATCAATGAAGAAACAAAATAAATTATAATCAAATCGGACCGTGCAAATTATGTTTTGTCGTTAACCCTTTAATATAATTTGTTCAATAGGAAAATGATGCATGGTACCTTACAGAAATATAGGAGAAATTTGTTTGATGTCATTTCAATATATATATATATATATATATCTCATGTGGCAGCCTCTTACCATGTGACAGTGTGGACAGATCCCATACATTCATTCTAATCAATCAATGGTTCAGATTAGACATAAAAAATACCATTTTATATTTATTTTATATGTCAAAAGGGCAAATCGGTAACTACAAAAATTGACTTAAAAAATACCATAATTATTTACCTATAATCAAAGGATTTATTGATTGTCAACTTTCCATAACAGAAAACGCTGAATTAGGAGCAAAAAAATGGATTTTGTAATTTTCTTCACTCTACATTCACGGTAAGCATCAGGAAAAAGATAAAACTGAACTAAAATCACAGAAAGATAAAACGGGTGATGTTGAGCCTTTTATGCGTAATGTCGTGTACAAATATTTGCAATATTGTGGCCTGGAATCAACTTTTCGTGTATAGATATGTATATTTTCGTGTTAATTTAACATGGAATATGGCGTGTTTGAATGTTTATTTGAGACTAAACACTGATACTTAGAGTGGTATACAAATATCGATAATATTGTATATTAGAAGTATATTTTGGTGTTTATATGTGCATACTTCAGTGTTTTATAACAAAAAAACTTATGGTGTACAAATAATTTCATGACAAAGATTAAAATCTTATTTTGGTATACATGTGACCAATATTTGGTGATAATATACACATTCAGTAGTGCATAGTTACATGTTTAATTTAGAAATATTGTATGCTAATATTGAAACTATTGTATATTTTGAAAGTTATTTTATGTATATCTTTCACTTATTTGGTATACCAACTCAACCTTAATTGTACATTTTAATATAAATTGAGTTTTAAATTTTTCAATGGATTAAATTGACTTCCAAAACTAAGAATAATTGTAGTACTACAACACAAAATGCTTATAAATTATACATACACACGATCCGTTAAAACCTTCAACGTAATAACAAAAACTACATTATAAAAATATTTATACCAAAAAATTAGTAAACATGTACCGTAATGCTGTTAATTGTGTATTGTTTATATACTAACCATATGGCATAAAAAAGCTCACCGATCAAACAATAGAGAATATATTTGCTTAAGATCGTTCTGAAATAAGTAACCAAAATGTTGATAGTTTTGCATTGGAAAAACAAATTCTAGTCTAATATAATAATAAAAATATACTTAGACACTCCGTCTAACAAAACGAACCCCCTATCGATAACCAACTACTTGCCAATAACAAATTTTTTAGCTAAGCCAAGCACCCTGCCTTTCTCTTGGTTCAAGTCATGCATCAAAATTGCATGGCAATATAACGTCCTCAGTCGTGCAAACTCCGTAGCGTCGGCCATGTCAAAACCACAATCCTCAGTCTTTGACCTCTGATTAACATCACTCGCACCCTCGCTCGGCCCTGGAGTTGCAGGTCTCTTCCTGTTTCCTCGTGCCATTAAACCTGGAATTAAGAAACATTTGTGAAACCTTGCACTGTGTGCATGAACTATACTAATTCTGCAATGTAGCAAAGAGAATACAACATTTAAACTAATTGTGCACTGAATGTACTCTAACTGTATGCGAAATTAATACTATTTATACATCATTTATGTGTGCTTTATATACAAATTACCACACTTAAAACAATGCATCAAAACACATATTTATGACGTTATAACAATACTAAATGTACACCAATACATATATATGTTGCCTTTATTTTTTTTTGTGCAGTGGTCATACATTAACACCAAACTCTATTTATTTATATACGAAATGTAGAAAAACATATATCATTCCATTAGTAAATTTACACCAAAATAACAGGGTGGTTCACTAAATAAAAATACAAAAATAAAGATCTAATTTAGTGGAAGGGTTATACTAAAAGTACTAAAAGATATATCATACTTACGTAAATATACACCAAATAGAAAAAGAATGATTTCCCCCAGAAAGGAGGAAACCCAATTTCAATTACATAAAAAATTGCACAATTCATTATCTAAATGTACATCGTTTTTTCATAATTTTATATCAAAAAAATATTATATTAAATCTAACCAATTGCAAACAATGATATAATTCCATAAACTCAACTAAAAGGGGGGTGGGGGGTCTGTAAAAATCGAGTAGCAATACCCTAGAAAATTCAAAATAATAAAAAAAGGGGCCTTCACCTAGTGCAATTAACTCCAAAACACCCAGAAAAAATCATCTTGAATGGAAAATAAAACCGACGAATAAATTAGAGAAAAACCCTTTCCACAAAAATCTACAAACCAACAATTGAAAAAATCGAACCAGGGACTTACCTTCAACAATGTTATCGATGCGTTCTAGGAGTTTTGATGTCGAAAGGATTCGGCCAAGCAAAATTGTCTCCTGGGCGCTCGAATGTTACAGAGAAGAAAAAAAGATAAGACGTGTGTGAGTGGGGTAGCGAAATAAGGATGAGGCGAAGAAGAAGGGGCTTTTTGATTTTGTGTTAAAATAGAATTGAAAAAAGTGGGAGAAGATTAATTGAAATCCCAAAAAAAGGGGAGTTGTGGGGAGGTTACCAAAAACAGCCGTTTTCTAATATGTACAAAATGTCTATTTTGTCCTTAAATGGGTTGTGTTCAATTAAAAAAATAAAAAAATCGAAAAAAATCTGGCCTTAGGATTAAACATGGTAACGGCTTAGATTTGTCCACACTGCCACATGATAAGGCCCTTGTCACATATGATCCTATACCTATATATATATATATATATATATTTTTTTTTCTTGAAATCATAACACATATGTTAGGTATCGACCCCGCTGTCAAATCCGTACGCCATAACCATTATACGATAGTCCAACAGACTTAACTATTACAAGATGCAACAAGATGCAACTTACGGGGTAGGGATTAAGGATTACAAGCCTTTTTCTAAACAAGCAACAAACTAGAAAATAAAGCCGTGCGATGCACACGTAAGTTGCGTGCCCAAACAACCATTTGACTACTTGCGTGCTGCGAAGGCCCAAACCGGACTGAGGCTGATTACTTTAGCCCGAACCGCTGCCAAACAAAAAGAAGCAAGAAATCAGTGCAAGCTATAAAGAAGTGTAAAAGGACTGAAAACAGAAAGTATAATAGGAAGGATATCACCGGTTTGAAGCACGAAGCTTAGTGGTCGAACGGGACTGAGGCTCAGGTTGTGTAGCGGCCCCTTCACCGTCGACTGCGATCCGGACGCACCAAAGGATCATCCACAAAGAGACTCGAAGCCCAACGTCGTCCAAACCCCAAGTTTTTCCCCCGGAGAAACCACAAAGGAGACGACCACCGGAAGAGAAACACGAACGCACAGTCACCGGAGGAAGACCACAAAGGTCGAACCTCAAATTATACCCAAACCCTTTTGGAAACCCATTGAAGAAACTCACAAAGAAACGAACCAAGAAGATGATTCGGAGCACTATCAAAAAACTCACAGGTCACTCACCCTAGATTCACAAAGAATCGAGAAGAGAGAGATATAGAGATCTTAGATAGAGAGAGAGTTCAACGGCGCTCAAAATAGAAGAGAGATTTCAGACTTATATACCATCATACCAAGTATAAGTGATGACAAAATTTCAAATTTTAATTGTCGTAAGATTCATAAAGCAAACTTAGGTTAATTAAATTGCATTTTAATTACTCCACGTACGTGAAGGTGAAATGGTAAAAGGGCAAATAAACCCTAATGAATGAAACAACAAAAAAAGGCTAATTGCCCTTTCTATTAAAAAAAAAAGAAGAAGAAAAAAAGAAAGATAGTAATATCTAATTTTTAAATTTATCATTGTTCTAAGACCAACTCTAGTAGAGACCCAAACTAGTGCCCAACTAACAGATATTGAACTAGAGAAAAGTAGCATAAGTTTTCATTGTTGTTATTAGATGAGGTGAGATCAATTTATACAAGTACTGTAGTCTGTTAAGGAATCTAACAGAAATGGTTAGGCTTAACTGAAGTTAGTTAAGTCTAACTAACATTTAACCACTACACAATACACCCCCAACTATCCACCTAAGTATCAGCTCCTTGAATCAAAGTAGCAGCATAAGCCAAAGGTAGCTTAGCACAGAGTAGTTGAAACCGATGAGAAGACAAAAGTTTGGTAAACAGATCAGCCGGTTGATCTTCAGAGGAAATAAAACGAATGTCAACATCCTTGCTCAACACCTTCTCCCTGACAAAGTGTACATCAATCTCTATATGTTTAGTCCTAGCATGAAAGACAGGATTTGAAGCCATTGCTACCGCACTCATGTTATCACACCAGAGAATGGAAGATTGCTCAGTTGGAATGTTCAACTCTTGCAATAGTGACTGTAACCAAACGATATCAGCTGTAGTATCTGCCAATGACCTGTACTCACTCTCAGCACTGCTCCTGGAAACAACATTTTGCTTTTTGGCACTCCATATCAGCAGATTACCACTAAGAAGCACACAATGTCCACCAGTGGATTTTCTATCATCCACACTACTAGCCCAATCAGCATCTGAGTATGCTTCAAGAAGAATACGAGCAGCTGGTTTAAACATAATTCCCAGAGACATGGTTCCTTTCAAGTATCTCAATAAATGCTTGCAAGTAAGCCAGTGATGCATAGTAGGCTGATGAAGAAATTGGCTTAGTTTGTTAACTGTGAAGGCAATATCAGGTCTAGTAAGAGTCAAATATTGAAGTGTACCAACAACACTCCTGTACAAAGAAGGCTGATCAAACTCCTTGTTGTCCTTCAAAGATAACTTGTGCCCTGTGCTGATGGGAGTAAGAGAAGGTTTACAATCCAACAAATGAGTTTTAACAAGCAAATCATGAATGTATTTGGATTGACTAAGAACCAGACCAACAACTGATCTATGAGCCTCCAAGCCCAAGAAATAATCCACTTCCCCCAGCATTTTTAAGGCAAACTGATCATTTAGAAGCTGAATAACACTAGAAATCTGCTTGAAATCACTGCCAGTGAGCAGAATATCATCCACATAAATAAGTATAAACATCCGAGCACCATTAGAGGATTGGTAGAAGAGAGAGAAGAGTCACCACAGATTGCTTGAAGCCAATGGAAGAAGGAATCCATTAACTTGAGAAACCAGGCCCCACGGGGCCCGCTTGAGACCATACAATGCCTTTTGAAGTTTACAAACATATGTAGGATGGAGAGAATCAAAGCCAAAGCCCTCAGCCGAGACATATAAACTGTTTCTTTTAAATCACCATTTAAAAAGCATTGTTAACATCAATCTGTTGAATACTCCATTGATTGGTCACAGCTAATGTAAAAATCAAACGAATAGTGCATGGTTTAATCACAGGGCTAAAAGTCTCATGAAAATCAACACCAGCTGTTTGTTCAAATCCTCTAGCAACCAACCTAGCCTTGAATTTGTCCACATCACCATTTGCCTTATATTTAACTCTAAACACCCACTTGTTGCTAATAATGTTCATGTCTGAGGTATAGGGAACAAGACACCATGTTTTCTTGGCCATTAGAGAATTAAACTCAGCTTCCATAGCATCCTTCTACCTAGGATCATTCAAAGCAGCAGTAACAGTATATGGTTCATGCTCAAGAGAAGGGGAGGAAACAACAGAGAAATTTTTTGGTTTACTAATGCCATTTTTAGACCTAATAATCATAGAGTGAGAAGGCAGAGAAACAGGGACAGGAGGAGGAGAGGGAGAGAAGGATGAACTAGACAATCCAGGGGAAGAAGAAAGAGGAGGCAGCTCAACTCTTAGTTGAATACCAGGAGGAGATAAGGAAGGAGATGAAGATGAGGAAGGTTGTATAGAGGGGTTGGAAGTGGATGAATTTGATGAGTGAGCAGGAAAAGGAAGTATAGGGAGATAAGTAGATACAGATGGGGAAGAAGCTGAAGCAGGAGGAGAGTTAGATTGGAACATTTGAGAATAAGGAAATTCTGTTTCATTAAACTCAACAGTACATGCTATATACAACCTCCCTGATGAACTGAGGCATTTATATAGCCTTTGTGAGAAGAACTGTAACCAAGAAATAGACACTTCTCAGATCTAAATTGAAACTTATGATTGTGGTATGGGCGAAGATAAGGGTAGCAACTGCAACAAAACACTTTGAGATAAGAGTAGTATGGTAAATTGCCAAAAAGTAATTGATATGGGGAAGAGTATTGAAGAACTGCTGAGGGGAGTCTATTGATAATAAAAACAGCAGCAAGAAAGGCATCCCACCAATACTTAAGAGGCATGTGAGCTTGAGCAAGTAAAGAGAGGCCCATTTCAACAATATGTAAATGCTTTCTTTCAGCCCGGCCATGCTGTTGATGCATGTGAGGACAAGGATGTCTGAATTTGATTCCCAGGTTTGCAAGAATGGGAACTAAAGACCTATATTCACCCCCCAATCAGTTTGAAGACATTTGATCTTGGTTTTAAATTGTCTGTCAACAAAATTGTTGAACTGCTGAAATACATTGGCAGCCTCAGATTTTAATTTGAGAGGAAAAATCCAAGTGTATCTGGTAAAGTCATCAACAAAATGAATGTAATACTTGTATCCATCTGTAGATGGAACATGGGAAGGACCCCAGAGATCAGAATGAACAAGCTGAAAAGGAGCAGAGGTTTTAGTAGGTTGAGGAGAGAAAGTCATGTTATGAAGTTTACCAAGTTTGCAAGCTTCACAGAATTTCAAAGAGGATAGAGAGGATTTAATGTTCATATTATGCAACACATGAGAAAGAATAGCAGCACAAGGGTGTCCCAATTTATTATGCCGATGTTTACATCGTTGTTACTAACAAATAAAGAGACAAGCAACAAGTAAAAATGAAGAATTACAAGAAGAAAGTGCAGCAGAGTTAGAAATACAAGCAGACTTAGAACCAACAACCTTATTGGAAGCAGTATGCAAAACAGAGGACTTAGGAAAAGACTTGAGGGTCTTAAGATGAGTGAAATCAATGTGATAGAGCCCATCCTTAAGCACTCCGGTCAGAAGAAGCTGCTTGTTGGAATTGTCCTTGACAAAACAACAATCATGATGAAACTCGATTAGAACATTATTATGTATTGTGAATTGGGATATACTAAGAAGATTCTTGGTGATTTGAGGGACATAAAGAATGTTGTTAAGAAATAGGGATTTGGACTGAATGAAAGAGGGGAGACAGGAATCACCAGTGTGAGAGATGGCAAGAGTAGAACCATTACCTACTTCCAGCTTATTGGAGCCATGATAGTCGGATGCATTGAGAGTGAGATTATCCATATTAGCTGTCACATGATGAGTGGCTCCACTATCAAGACACCAATCAGAATTAGGAGCAGTAGAATCAACACCAACAAAGTAAGCCTGTGGAGGATCAGAGACATGCTCAGGAGCACCAGTAAAACTAACATCAAACCGTTTGAAACACTTAAGAGCAACATGATTAGGCTTGCCACACAATTGACAAATCGGTTTATTGTTGGACTGTAGAAACCTCCACGACCATTCATTCCTCTCCGCCTCTACCTCGAGAGAACCTACCACCACCTCGAAAGTTTCCATTAAATCGAGCATAATTCCCGCAGAAATAAACAGAATCGAGTTTGTAGCACGAACAATACTTGAATGTGCAACAACAAGTATTCTTTGGATAGAGTATTTTGAAGCCTCATTTCATGTGTTTGTAAAACAAACCGAGCTTCCTCAGAGAAATAGAGTCAACTCGTGTGGTGAGATTAACAACAAATGATTCATACTCAACACCTAATCCTCCGAGTATATATAACACCAATTCATCATCCGTGATAGTTACACACCGTGCATTTAAATCATCAGAAGATTCTTCATCTTAAGGATATACATATCAATCGATAGATCTCCTTTCTTCATGGTTTGCAACAAAAACGGAGAGTCGCATAGCTCTAGCCTTTGATCGAGTAACAAAAAGTTTCTCCAAAAGCAGACCATACTTCATGCGCACTCGAGCAGCGACTCACATGACCAAGCATGGATTCTCCAATAGATGATAGTAGCCAACTCATTAGAAACTGATCACGACGAATCCAGATAAGATAGTCTGGATTAACGTCAGATTCCGCAACCCTAGCGGATGAACTAGCACCAACGAACTTCGCCGGAGGTGACGAATTTCCAAAAAGGAAATCCTCAAAGCCATGCGCTCGTACAGTTGTTAACACCTGAATCTTCCAAAAATTATAATTTGTGCGATCAAGGCGAATTGACAGAGAATTGAAGTGAGGAATCGTAGAGACTATCGCCATTGAAGAAGACATTCGTGCAGAAGCGTGAAAGAGGATCGAAGTAGAGAAAAACAACATATTGGAAATCTCACCTCATTCGAACGGTAAAGAGCCCAGCTCTGGATACCATAACAGATATTAAACTAGAGAAAAGTAGCATAAGTTTTCATTGTTGTTATTAGATGAGGTGAGATCAATTTATACAAATCGTAGTCCGTTAAGGAGTCTACGTAAAAGAAAAGTTTAACAAGCAAGTTAGTTAAGTCTAACTAACATTTAACCACTACACAATACCAACACTATAATTTTCATCCAACAATGCGTCACATGTTGGCGCTATTATACATATTCTACAATGCATTGCCATTTTGCACTATATTTTTGTTTTTATATTTTGTTTCTTTAATTTTTAAAATATGTTTTTTTTAATTTTGAATATTTTCATTAATTTTGAATTTTAATTAATTTAAATAATATTAAAATTAATTCAATTTATAATATGATGTGTAACTTGGATAATACTACGAGATTTGAAATATACATAAAATTGCGTTATAAAATAATGAAACATAAAATTACAACAATGATAAATTACATAAAATTACTAAAATAGATAAAATTACATAAATAATAAACATAAAAGTATTGATAATACTTATATGTTATCAATTATAAAGAAATACAAATTAATATTAAATAAATAAAAATAATCTTATGAAATAATCTTTGAAGAGATTCGTGTGAGACCGTATCATGGATCTAAGTTTATGAGATGAATCCTAAATTAACACAAAAAAACAAAAATTATTTTCATGGATATGGGTTTGGGTCAAAACATGGATTATATCCATGAGACCCTCTCATACAAGTTTTTGTGACAATCTTTTCAATACGAAAATGGTGCTTTGCTGGAGATACAATGCAAATTCTGCATAAAAATAGTGCAAATTATGTACTAAAATATTGCAAACTACTATAGAATATAGATCGATGCTCTAATCATTTAACATACATATACATATAAGACTATCAACTTTATTCCATTTCACATGGATTATATATTCTTTCACCATTGTGGGTGAGGTTGGGGGTTGAAAATGCCATTTACCCATCAAACTTAATTTAGGCACTTGTTAACCTGAAATCTCAGTTTCATTTTCTCAACTTAGACAATCGGTATACGAATTTCACACATTCCTACAAAAGTATTAATAAAGTTACTCTAGAGAAATAGAATGAAAAAAAAAATCACGATTCACCATAAACCTGAAATATGTTTTTATACCAATAATATTTATCATAAGAAAATGATAAGCAATTCACATGCATTCCATCTATACATCCATCCTACAATGCTTTTACACAATTCCATTCAATTTCACATTTGGGTTTGGCACTATGTTTTGTCAAATGTTGTCAAATTCCCCAACTATTATTCTCAATTCTTAGATCATACTAAGATTTTCTTCCTTTCTTTCTATTATTCCGCACCACATTAACCACGATAACGATATATTATAAATAAATGAATATAATAATGAACTAAGTAAGTAAATAATATTGAAGCTTGTTATTATGGCTTATGTGTAGAGAAGTCAATAAGGGTCGGCCCTCATCGGCCCAAAAATTTAAGGGTTGGACCTATATTCCATAGGCCCTTATAATATGAGGGCTTTTTAGCCCGACCCTAACTGGTCGTAAGGTCAGCTAGAGTTAGGGTCAAGCCAGTCCTTAGGGCTAGCTATTTTCTTAATAAAGTATTTTTATTTTATAAATTTATATAAATTTCATACCTATAATACTACCAAATTAATCTACTCTTTAATCTCATTTATTAATTGTCATTTAATCTTTGAAAAATATAACTGATGAAGATGAAGGAACATGATATTATGATCAATGATTCCGTTGTTAGAACTTAAAATATTGGTTTGATGATGTTATTTTATTAGTTCATAAAATTATATAGAAGAAAACTCATTTATTATTACTTATTTTTTTATAGATTATGTTATATTGATATTTGATTTGGTTATAAGGAATATTAACTTTATAGAGGTATGACTTTATCAATAAGAATAAGAAAGAAAAACAATAATTATAGGGTCAGTTCTGGCCCGACCCTGATCCTGTAGTGCTAAGGCTAGGACTGGACCTAAAATTTTTAAGCCTTTATAACTTAAGGGCTAATGCCTTTTAGGGTAAGAGCAGGGTCGGGCGACCCTTATTGATATCTCTAATTATGTGGAAGAGTAGAATTTTCAAATTGAAGCAATACTTCTAAGTAGAATTATAAGTACCAGGTGTATTTGGAAAAATTATTTTGCCAACCATAAAAACGAAAAAGAAAAAAAAAATAAAAACTGCCGAGAAACGTACAGTAGATAGCACTTTTTGCTTTTAATTCAAATAAATAACAAAACAAATGTAGCTCACTAGAATTGACTACTGATCCTAGCTAGATTCTAAAATGGGTATCACCAAGAAATGAGGAAATGTTTTCTTATCACGTTTATTTCCCAGTTCAGACATCCTGAATTTCCTATTATAAATTAGTGAAAAATAGGAGATCAGCTGAAAACTTTAATTTAATTCAAAATTAATTTTCTCGAATTTAATAAATTCGTTTAATGGGAAAATATAATTGATTTGTGGTTTTATTCAATTTTTGTGACTTGTTTTAATTAGAGATACTTATGGGTGTCATGGCGGTTCGGTTTAACCAAATCCGACCGGCTGTTCTTGTAGGTGTTTAGAAACATTGTGGCTAAATTGAAGAAGTATGGAGATTTTGAAAATAAGCAAAATGTAACACTCCCTTTTTTTTAATGAGTTGGGCGAGGGAGTAATAAGTAATTAAAAGACTCGGTATTCGAAACTTGATCAATATTATATTAAGAGTGAACAATATCATTTGAACTATAAAACTCGTGGTTGTGACACTACTTTTAATTGACAGCAAAATTTATGAAAAAAATCCTTACCAACATTCAAATCCCAAATTTCAAGCTTTTCAGCCTCACGTATTAATTTAGGATAGTCAAGTGTGATGATAAGTGTTGGTGATTAATTTAAATAAAAAGCAAATCAAGGAAATCACACTTCAACATCATTCCACCTCAGATTTGTTCAATTCAGACGTATGCGTTATTTTTCTTTTTTCTTTTATGACTATTAGAAACAATAAAAAAAAACGAATTATTTTTTCAAAAACATCATGCATTTCAAGCGTTAATTAAATATGATGATCTCATGGCATAAAACTAATAGCATTTTCTCTCTCCCTTTTCAGACACATTTAACGAGTTTACCATTTCTCCTTCTAGTCATTGTAAATTTGTAGTGAGAATTGGCAAAATTAGACATGCACAAAGACACCTTTAGATGCACCAGTATGCCGAGCTATCAAAATTAGCCTGGCCTAGGGATAGGTCCAGACTGTGACATTATAAACCCGAAAGGAGCCAAGCCTACTTGGCCAGAGGCCATTAGGTCCGAAATCCCAGGCCGTCCCAGTGGACTCGATTTTTTATGTGTATTTTCATGGGTTGGACCGAGATTAGACCTCCAAAATGGCTGATCGATGGAATTTCAGTCCGACCCGGTCTAACCCGATTTTCTTTGGCCCAACAGGCTAGCATGGGACCAGTTTACCCCAACTCATTTAACAGCTTGGCAGTACGATGTGTAGAACGTAGGGAATCACTCATTTAAAATTAGAAAATGGAGGAGAAGACCTAATTGGAAATAAATTATTAAAAAAAGACACATTTTATTTGGAAATAAACAAAAATATGGCATTTGACTATAAACGACAACGTGATATGAGTCATATAGCCATGTTAATCGTGTTTATATATATATATATATATATATATATATATACACCATGTTAATCGTGTTTACTTTTTCAAAATCAATTTTCTTAACTATCGAATTCGAGTTTAAACATAAATTTAAGTTTGAGAAAGAAAAAAAATAATCAAATCTATTCTATAATTGGCAAGTGGTGATTAATGTGCTTTTTCATGCATTGGCTTTCCTATTAAGGTATGAACATGAAAAAAAAAAAGTGGAAATCTTGCAAGTTGAGATACGGATGATACTTTCAAATGCGTTGCCAGTCCACATCTGAATGATTGATCACCTCTTGGTATCCCTCTCTTTTTGTTTGTTTGTTTGTTTGATTTTTTTTTAAATTGTTATTATGATTTTTTGTTTATGGTCAACGAGTGTGCATTTTTTTTTTTTTTTTTGCAAAACTTTGCGTGAGACGATCTCACGGATTTAGATCCCGAGACTTGTTCTTTACACAAAGTTTTAAAGTTTTTTTTTTTCAGATTTTATTTTTCTTAGGGTTTATATTTGTTTTTTTAGGGTTTATTTTGTTTCTTGGGTTTATTTCTAATTGATTTGGGTTTTAGGATTTTTAGTTTTTTTTAGGTTTTATTTTTTATTTTTTGGGTTTATTTTTGTTTTTCGGGTTTATTCTTCATGGTTCATATTTTTAGGGTTTTTTGTTTCTTCATGGTTCATTATTATTTTTAAATTTATTTTCATGATTCATGTTCTCAAGACTGAGCCCTTAGGAGGTCCGTGAGACCGTCTCACAAAAGACTTGCTCCTTTTTTTTCTATCATATTATGGTGGATATAATAATTTGATGTACAAACATGTGGTAAATAAATTACAAATTCTTTTGCCCTTTTACTGGCGCTTTTCCTAACCATGGTCTTTAAGACTTCAAATATTCAAACCGAGGAAAAAGAGAAGTACTAAAAGTAGATGTGATTCCGGTGCGATTTTGCAGTCTTTTTTTAGTTATTTTCAAAGTGAATTGCTATATACGATTCGATTAAATAATATTTTGAAATCGCGATTTTATGAAGTAAAACCGAAGGTGCAATTTTCAGCGATGGCGGCCGGTTTTGCGGTTTTAATAAATAAAAATATTATATAATTGATATATTAATATAATTTTGCTATGATAGTAAAAGCGAAGGAAAAATATTATAATTGACAATTTTTTTTAAAACAATATGTATTTTTGCAAATAAAATGCACATTGCAATATATTTTATTTCACTTGTATTCAATATGTAATGAAATGTAATGTTGTTTAATTTTGTTGCAAAATATAATGCATTATAACGACATTGAAAGAATGTAAAATGCATTAAGTTTAGTATGCAAACTGTGAATCTAATCGTATCATTCATAAAACTGGTTCTTAATATATTTATTGTCTAACTGTTTAATTAAAGACTAAAGACAAATTTTATTTTACCATAAATTATAGAGGTGCGGTGACGTGCGATTTATGCGGTTTTTTAAAATCTAAAACCATAATCGCACCAACAAAGCGGTACAATTTCTATTTAATATTTTAAATCGATTTTGGTCGTAAATTATTATGAACGATGCGGCTTGGTACAGTTCGAATAGTCTGAATAATTTTTAAAATTTATGATCTCCCCTAAGTAAAAGGCGGATTGGAAATAAATTTTAGGGTTAGTTATAAAATGTATCCTTGAGATTCAGTCTTATTACAAAAAAACTCGAGTTATATTTCATACTTATGAGTATGTCACTGATATTTATTTCTATTTAATAATTTACACCTGTTGAGGGTTGTATTTGTTAAGCAAAAGGGTGTTTGTAATATCAATATCAAGAGGTATTTATAATTTTAAAATATATAACTTGATCTTTTTATAGTTAAGCTAAACATCAAAGTAATTTACCTTAAACATTTTAGTAAGGGGAAATATAATATTTTTTTAGGATAATTAAAAAAAAAAAAACTCAACGTTTGGGCTAATTACAAAATAACCCAAAGATTTTTGAAAGTTATAAAAAAATCTCGGTTTTGATTAATTCCGCCCTACATTTTCCCAAAAATATTTCAAAAACCCATTTGATATTTGTAGAAATATTACAATCCCCTTTAAATATACCCATGGGCCAGATCGAGATTGTCATCCCTAGAACTTCACCACATAAATCTAAGAAAATCACATGATAAATTTATTGTTCAGAAATAATTGCCAATGTTTGCTTATATGTTTTTTTTATACGGTTTCTGCAAGAGAGTAAGTTTTTGCTTCAACATACAACTTGTGAAATTTTACGAAGGATACACTATCCATTTACTCTGATTTTTCAATCCCTATTTTATTAAATAATACATCACGTCAATTCTCATTATTACATTTTCATCTAATCACACCCAATTACAATCTCAAAAAATATATTTTTTTTATTCACACCATCAACGATCTTTAATTACTTGGTTAATCTTTGCCAGATAAAAACAAATGTCATTTCTATATTTCACTTAATAAAATTTGTGTATGTTAACAACCACTTCTGTAAAAATCCATTTAGAGAATTGGCTTTTTAACATGTGACTTTAAATCTACAATTCTAACTTCTATATAATGGATTTTTTTAGAAACGACTTCTTCAAAATTCCATTTTAAATTAAACACCTATTTTTATGAAAAATGGACTTTTAGATCTAAAAAACCATTTAACCCAAACAAGCCAATTATCTCCAATGAAAACCAACTATCTTAACTTTTATCATTAATGGGGATAAAATTGTCTTTTTATAATTATCGTCAATGCACGTATTTAATCTCATTAATTAGCCAATATTAATAATTATTGGGTTATATATATGATTCTTTGGCATATAAGGCTCAGCTTGGCCTACATGGCCCACACCAGCCTATGCAGTCCATAAGGGCCTTTTATCCTAAAAGGCTCATATGACTCATTAATTCAGGTATAAAAAGGTTTCTCCATCCCATTTACAAGTTCAATTAATTATTGCGAATTACATTCGCATGCTCTGGAACTATTCTCCTATATGCTACAATCGCTGACTTGAGTGTCGAACTATCCTCCCCTCCAGGGACTCCCTAACCTTATTTTGTATGTTGCAGACGGGTTAGTTCCCATCCAAAAATTAGGGGTGTCAATCGTATCGTGTTTTGTGTTCGCGTGTCGTGTTTTTACACAGGTACTACAGGTTTGACACGAACCCGAACCCGACCCGTTTAATTAGTCGTGTCAAGATACACGACCCGAACACGACCCATTTATAACACGGGTAACCCGATACGACACGAAAAACCTGTATAATTTAAAATTGACACGGAAAAAATAAAATAAAAAAACAGAAAAAATTGAAATTACAAATAAAAAATACATCAAATATTAAAATTATTAAAAAAAATGCATTTAATAATTTTTCCATCATCATATAACCAACTAAAACATCACAAAATATTAAAATAATATATCCCTATAAAATTAAATGGGTTATATAGGTCAATCGTGTCGACCCGCGGGTCAACCTGACCTGACCTATTTATTTTTCGTGTTATCCGTGTCCGACCCAATTTTGACCCGAACCTGTTAAGGGTTGTACCTATACCTACTAAATTCGTGTTAGGTTCGTGTCGGGTTATCGTGTCGTATCACAAATTGACGCCCCTACCAAAAATTCTACAAGCTTAGGAGAAGAAGTTGGATCAACTACTCAATTCCTTGACTTAGAGTGATCCGCCGATTTTAAACAACATCAATCTTAATTTTAAAATTTCATCCCAAGTCTCATAAACTTGCAATGTGAAATAGTAAGTAAGATAACCGCACACTTGATCCAATCACCACACAAATAATTACATATTCTAATCCATTGACTTTTCTTATCAATCCCATTTCCAATCCTAACCTTCCCCCCATCATTCTTGTTGTCTATAAATACCCTATTTTCTTCATCCATTTTCATATCACTTGCACATAAAAATTAACCTCTCCTCTTCTTGTAATTTCAAGAACTGTAATTTTCAGTTCTTGTCACATGCAGCTGAAAATAATGGAGTTTTCGGCAAATATTTTTCTTTGGTTTTTGCTTTCTTGTTTAGCTTTAATATCCCAAAACGGCGTCGAAGCATCTCACAAAGTTTTCATGCACTTACAATCAATGCCTTCTGTTGATGTGAAGCAAGTCCACAGAACTGGCTACCATTTTCAACCCACACAAAATTGGATCAACGGTAATTATTAATTAACCTCCATTCTTCTATGAATTTATCCGCCTGGATATTATCATATTTGCATAAATTATCATTTTTTATGTATATATAAATAATTGGAGTTTTTTATGTTATGGGAATTGGTGTCTTCATCTCATTATCAGATGAAGTCAATGTTGTAAAAAGCACTCCGTCTAGGCACTAGGCATCAGCCTGATGGGAAACTAATGTAGCCGGACAAATAGAATCTAGTGCCTAGGCGTTGAGTAATTGGGGTTAGGTAGGGATTTTAACAACAAAGGATGAAGTCAAACTTCTTATAAAATAAAGGGACAATTATAAATATAAAAAAAAACACTTAAAATATTAGAAATTACAAAAAAAAAAATACACCTCTAAGTTTGATTCGTCTTACATTTCCCTATGCATGCAAAAAATATTTCAAAAACTCTTCTTATGCTTATCAAAATATTATAGTTAATTATCCCTTAAATTTAAGATACAATCAAATCTCTAGCATTTTTCTTTTTTTATTAATTTTTCAATTTTTTTTTTTGATAATTATGCCAAACCTTAGGGTATTTTTTGTAATTATCCCGAAAATTAATTTGACTTAAATATAATAATTTTAGGATGGGGCCAAAATGCGGTGTTCAAATGTTGACCAGTGATCAGACATGGCCTCAGCTGGTATAAACATTTGACCAGTGATCAGATATTTAGTTGTCTCGGGCAGAAAAAAATAATAATAATAACAGCTCAATGTAATTTAATATCCTGAGAAAATTTGAATATTACTAATGATGTTTGTCGGCAATTAATGTGTAAAGAGAAAGAAAATGGTTTTTTTTTAAGGAGTGCAAATGAACCAAGCCCTTGTGAGTTATTCAGAATTCGATTCCATAAAAACTCGTTTGAGTTTGTTTAATGACGTTCTTGAAAATAAATGAATCAAACTCAAATTTAGAAATATTCGGCTCGTTACCTCATGAACAGACTCATGAGTAAGTTCGTGAGCATACTTGTTAGTAAGCTAGTACGAATTAAATTAATAATTTTATTTTGATTTTAATTTTTACAAGTTTACTTTTGATAAATATAAATATTTAAATAGACTTATTTGTTTGAATAAAATCATAGGTTTTAATAGATATATTATATCTGTTTTAGAAATATATAATTTTATATTTGTAACAGATTGAATGAATTTATAATTGATATTTACTAAACTCGATTAAGTTCGAAGAAGTTCGTGAGCCATCAATATATTCAATAAATTCAAGCTCGATCGAGTTTGACTCGATAATAAACAAGTCAAACTCAGGCTCGATTCGATTCAATTGCAATCCTAAGTTTTTTCATGTGTTTCCTAATAATAACTTGTATAATCTTCAACGGAGCATTAATTAGCTCTTGAATAATTTGACTCTTAAGCATCCTAAATATCAAATTATAACCTTTTTAAACTGGAAAATATTATATATATATATATATATATAAGTGGTTGCTATTTGCTTGTTGACATTTTTATACTTTTTCGTGGCCTAAATACGACACCGTCACATGCTCTCACCGCCCACCAAACTGGAATATTGCTCATAGTTTAAAGCTATTATTCAAGTAGGAATTTAGGGGCTTTTTTTATTTTTTATTTGCATGTGTGCATGCATTTATTGATGGGATCGAAGTATTATATGGTCCCCAGACAATGTGTTCAAAAACTTTTCTATTCTTAAAATGTCCTAAAGCGAAAAAACATGAAAACGAAAAAGTTAAGAATAAGACGTTTCTTATGGTATGTGATGACAATGAAACCTCATTATCTGATGAACTTTTTGGTTTTTGGAGGTAATTTCACTTTGTTCACTTAAGTATTATAAACTGTTCTATTTTACTCTATGAATTTTGCAAATTTTTACATTTAGTCTGTAATTTTGAAATTTATCTCTTAAATTTTATGATTATTTTATTATCTTAGAAAATTGTATTATAGCATAGATTTATTGATCAAATTTACTATTATTTGACAGTATCTGTATATTGACTAAAGATGAAGAAAATTTGAAATAAATTAATTCAAATAATTGTTCGAGGGATAATAGCTACATATAATTCACTAACAGTGAAGTGGGGTAAATTTGAAAATTAATTATAGATTAAATGCAACAATTTACAAAGTTTAGAGGTTAAATAAAACACTTCAAAGTTAATGGACAAAATAGAAAAATATGTATAATTTTGAGGCAAATTAAAATTACCTCTTGTTTTTAATGCGACCATTCTTTTAGTTGGAAAAGTCTTGCATCTTTTTTTCCAAATGGAAATGAAGAAAAAAGCATAAAATTTGATTTGATAACTTTCTTGAATTGTTCAACGATGCTCTTTGTCTCCATTTATTTGGGAATTAGAAATATGTATCTAGTAGTACATTTGATGTTATGTTCCGGGCTTGAATCTTATGGTGATATTACATATTATTGCGGCTTTCTTAATCCAGTGAATGTAATATCGTATGTATATGATATTCCGCTATTTTTGACTTTGAAACTTTTTTTTGTAGATAATGTATAGGATATATAATTTCAGTTTTAGTACCTAAACTATAGCTTTGGTACCTTTTTTTTAGAGTATATAAAGTTTGATACCTCATGTTTCAATTTTTAATTACTTTCGCCGCATTCTACCAAACGTTCGTCAAGTTTGGCACCACGTGTTTTGTGTTTTAATCACGTATGAGTTATGACACACCACAACTGACTGACATTTGACGAAATGTGGCGAAACCTATTAAAAAAAATATTGAGTACTAAGATTGGTATGACCTGGAAGTAGAATACCAAAAGTAGAAACAAGATATAGTTTAGATACTGAAATTGAACCACTAGCTTGTAGCTCAAGTGGTATCACTAACCCTTTATAAGGGTGTTAACCAGGGTTCGAACCCTGTATCTTTCAGTTTCTTTGAAATTCTCCAACCAGTACTCCAGCTTATTAAAAAAAAGATACTGAAATTGAAACCATCCCATAAATATACCGGAGTGGGTGTTCGCAAACACACAAGAAAAGTAATTTTCAGCTTTTAGCTGAAGAAAAAATCAATTTTTAGCGTTTGTTCTTGTTCAACTTATACACACAAATAAAACACTTTTACACTTATCCACCAAACACTCTCACAATTTGTTACGCACCCTATTAGTTTATTTTACTAATAACTTCTTCTATGTTTCTTTGTCATGTGGATGATAATTAATGCACAACCAAAAGATCCAAATGGTAAGTATATATTTTATCATTCAACTTGTTTTCTTTCATTAATTTCTTCCTCATTTGTCGGCACTTAATTTGCCATGCACACATGCCCTATCTCTAACACTTGCCTTATTTTAATTCTTTAATAGGCCCAATGTATTACAATGGAATCTATCACTTATTCTATCAATACAACCCCAAAGGGGCTGTTTGGGGCAACATAGTTTGGGCCCATTCAGCCTCAAAGGACCTAATCAACTGGCAAAGATTAGAAAATGCAATTTACCCATCAAAGCCCTTTGACAAATATGGCTGTTGGTCTGGTTCAGCCACAGTCCTCCCTGGAAACAAGCCCATTATCCTATACACTGGGATCATAGACCAAAACAACACCCAAGTCCAAAACTACGCCGTCCCGGCTAACCTATCCGACCCGTATCTCCGTCATTGGGTCAAGCCCGACAACAATCCACTAATAGTCTCGGATGAGTCCATCAACAAGACAGCATTCCGTGACCCAACGACCGCTTGGATGGGCCGGGACGGCCGTTGGAGAATATCGATAGGCGGCCGGAGGAAACACAGAGGGATTGCTTACTTGTACAGGAGTAAGGATTTTATCCACTGGGTTAAGGCCCAACACCCATTGCATACATCTGCTGGGACTGGAAATTGGGAGTGTCCCGATTTTTTTCCGGTTTCGGTTTCGGGTAAAAATGGGCTGGACACATCTGTTATGGGCTCAGATGTTAAGCATGTGTTGAAAGTTAGTCTTGATGTTACTAGATATGAGTATTACACATTGGGTACATATTTTACTAAGAATGATAGGTATGTTCCTGATGAAAATATGGTTGATGGATGGAATGGGTTGAGATATGATTATGGCAACTTTTATGCATCAAAGTCATTTTTTGATCCTAGCAAGAAAAGAAGGATATTGTGGGGTTGGGCTAATGAGTCTGATGCTACTGTTGATGATGTTAAAAAGGGTTGGGCCGGAATCCAGGTATTTATATGCATGTTGATCCAAAGTTCGTAAATTGCAATTTTAGTCCTGTAATTACACGGGTATGGAAAAATTGGTCCTTTTTAAATTTTGTTTGGCAAAATCACCCGGTATCTCTAAAAACTCTTGGATTTAATCCTTAATTAGCCGGAAATTTCAAACTTGTTCGAAACATCTCACTTGAGTTGCATGTGAACCCAAAAAATTGGGGCTTTTCGAATCTACGTCCAAAAATTGGAGTTTTAGCTGATATAGTTGTTGGGTAAGGTGTTGGAGACAGCCCCAATATTTTGACAGTAACACTAAGTATTGGCCGGAGATTCGAAAATCCAATATTTTTTTCTTTCACATGCAACTTGCGTGAGATTTTCCAATCAGATTTTGAAATATCCAGCGAATTGAGGACTAAATCTGAAAGTTTCTTAGTGATATAGGGTGATTTTTGCCAAACGAAGTTTGAAAAGGACCAATTTTGCCATACCTTTATAGTTAGAGGACTAAAATTGCAGTTTAACCTTCATTTCACATGTAATTGTACTAATATCATAGTCATCTCTCTCTCTCTCTTTTTTTTCCTTAAGCTTATCCCACGTACAATTTTGCTCGATCCCAATGGCAAGCAATTGCTACAATGGCCTATCGAAGAAGTAGAAACTTTAAGAGGGAAGAAAGTCAAATTGAGCAACCAGAAGCTTGCGAAGGGAGAGAAAATCGAAATCAAAGGAATAACAGCTGCACAGGTATTCTTTCTCCACCAAATAGGCTTTGATGTTAGGGATAATTACAAAAACCTCCCTAAGGTTTGGGCTAATTACAAAAAAACCCAGAAATTTTTTAAAATTGCTAAAAAAACCCTTGATATTTGATTCCGTTTTACATTTTCCCCTTCATAAGCAAAAAACATTTCAAAAAACACCCCTGATATTGGTAATTTGGTACAAAAATTTAAGTTACCCCCTAAATTTAAGACAAAATCAAACTTGAGGGTGTTTTTTGTAATTTTTTTGCAATTAGCCCAAACCTTAGGGGGTCTTTTGTAATTATCCCTTGATGTTATGCAGAAGAACCTGTACTAATATATGATGGCTGTGTAAACATGGCAGGCCGACGTTGATGTGACTTTCTCTTTCGATAGCTTGGACAAAGCTGAGCCGTTTGATCCAAGCTGGGACAGATACGATGCACAGAAGCTTTGCAGCCAAAAGGGTTCGACCGTTCAAGGCGGATTAGGACCGTTTGGGCTCCTGACATTGGCTTCAAAAAACCTGGAAGAATACACCCCTGTTTTCTTCAGAGTTTTCAAGGATCAAAACAAGCATTTAGTTCTAATGTGCTCTGATGCATCAAGGTTTTTTTTCTGCTTAAATTTTTAGCAGCTTTACATGTTAGCAAAGACTAATTATGCTTACAAAGTTTTTTCACTAAATGGTTAGAAAAACACAGAGTGCATCATAATAATTAGAAGGAGGATTACAGAACTACCCTTGACGTTTAGCTTACTTACATAAAAAATACAATTATCTTTTAAAATTACAGATACCCTCAATAGAGTACAGTTTGCAGTAGAAACATATGTTAGGGGGTATTTGTAATTTCGAAAGATAACTGGGTTTTTTTTGTAATTGAGCTAAATCTCAAAAGTTTTATCACTAAATGGATACACGCAGAGTTCTTCAGAATAATTAGATCGGAAAATTACAAAAACTACTAAGATTTAGCTTAATTACAAATAAAATTCAGTTATCTTTTAAAATTACAAATACTCCCCAACATGTAACTAATACCCTCCATACTGCAATTTGTAAGATAGAAACATATGTCACGGGTATTTGTAATTTCAAAAGATAACTGTTTCTTTCTTTCTTTAACTTTTTTTTTTTGTAACTAGGCTAAATTGCAATAGTATTTGTAATTATCGACCATAATTAGATTTGTATTAACTTTTTTCTATTTGACATTTTCTGAAAGGTCGAGCTTAAAGGACGGAACAGGAGCATACAGACCATCATTTGCAGGATTCGTAGATGCAGACTTGACAGGAAAGAAGCTTTCACTCAGGAGTTTGGTATGCGAATTTCAAATAGTACTATAATGCGTGTTTTTTACCTATTTGGATTCAGAAACATATTTTGATGTGACTTATTTTGTTGCAGATTGATAATTCTGTTGTGGAGAGCTTCGGAGCCGAAGGGAAGACTTGTATTTCATCAAGGGTTTATCCTACTCTAGCAATATATGGCAATGCACATTTATATGCATTCAACAATGGCACTCAGACTGTCAAAATTGACAGTTTGAATGCCTGGAGCATGAACAGCCCTCCGTTGATGAACCAATGACAGACAATTAATTATGATTAAGACAAAACAAGACGGACTAATTTCGATTATTTTCTTCCCTTTTTTCGCTGTATTTAGTTTTCCTTTTAAGCAATAAACTCTTACAAAGATTTGTCAATGAGTCTTAATTCACGGTTCAAAGTTCTCAAGATTCCCCATCATTTATTCTTGCTTTTAATTGTGATTCATCATTTATCTTGCTTTTAATTGTTATTCACGGCTTACATCTTCAAGTTTGGAAGAACATAAGGGATTTATCATAATATATAGGGATAATAACAAAAAAAAAAACTTGAGGTTTGGCCTGATTACAAAAAATCCGGAGGTTTTTAAAAATTGCAAAAGACCCATTGATGTTTGATTCCATCTTACATTTTCCCCCTTCATATGTAAAAACACCTCAAAGCCTCCCATGATATTTATAAGAATATTACACTTACCCCCTTAAATTCAAGACAAAATCAAGAGTGGGCTTTTTGTAGTATTTAAATGTCTCTGTATATTTTTGTAATTAGCCCAAACCTCAGGGTATTTTTTGTAATTATCCCTAATATATATAAATAACATTTTCAGAAAAGACCCTGAACTGAAAACTATGAGCCTTTAAAAGGGACCCTGAAAGTTTACTTCAACAACCCTAGATGCTATGCATTATCTAGAACTACAATAACAGATGCATAACTAAGAAAAAATAAAGTAAGAACAAATAAGGACAGGAAAGAATGGTTTTTGATTACCAGACTAACAAAACATTCACCAATAATCTCTGCAAGAACAAGCCCCTTCCTTAAAATGGTGAAATCGATTCGCATCACGGACGACAACCACCCTTTTCGTGATCAAAGACACAAATTTGATAAACGCGTGACAGTCACCACAAACCCGAAGATTCTTCGTAACTCTAATAGGAGTTCCCTCTGGCGTGCCAATTAATCCAAACGCAATAGCCAACTTTTCACTGTGGCTATGCAAGAGACCTAACTTCAACTCCTCATCAATATCATGTAGCACAAAATTTGTATCAGGGACATAACCAGCCACCTCCAATTTCTCCCTCAAGTTCTTTAGTTTCTCGTATATCTCCTTCGACAGGGGATGCGTTTGGTCTCCAACGCTAAACTTATGAATCTTATTATCGACCTCAATCCACGTCCACCCTGGAATTTTCTTTATTCTTTGATGCGTCATTAGTTCCCGAACCTTTGCAACTTCTTTCCATTTACCAGCTTTTGCGTATATATTCGAAAGTAATATATAATGTCCTGCATTTTGGGGTTGTAATTCAAGAAGAGACTCAGCAGCCTTCTCTGCTAGTTCGACATCGCCATGAATTCTACATGCTCCAAGCAATGCCCCCCAAAGTCCAACATCTTTGTCAATATTCATATCTTCAATCAATTTCAAGGCCTGATTTAATTTTCCAGAACGGCCAAATAGATCGACAACGCAAGTAAAATGCTTCACATCAGGTCTCACTCCATACTCTTCTTGCATTAGTGAAAAAAGTTGAAGACCCTCTTCAACAAGCCCCGAGTGACTGCAAGCATACAGGACTGAAACCAACGTGATATTATTAGGCGATATCCCACAATCCAACATCATGTGAAACAAATCGAGAGCTTTCGACCCTTCCCCGTGATACCCGTGAGCTGCAATCATTGTACTCCATGATATGACATTCCTTTGTGTCATTTTATCAAACACTTCCCGTGCAATCTCAATGCTCCCACATTTTGCATGCATATCAATCAAAGCAGTCCCCAGGATCACATCCAGTGAAAATTTCATCTTCTTTATGTAATCATCCACAATTTTCGCCTTATGCATCACACCTAACTTAGCAGAAGCATTCACAACATTCACCATTGCGATCTTATCCGGTACAATCCCTTCTTCTCTCATTCGATCAAACAAATCCAGCGCCTCTTCCGGGTTCCCACATTCAGTACACGCCCCAATCATCACAGTCCAACTAACAAGGTCCCTCTTCGGCATTTCATCAAACACCTGTGCGGCCTCCACAATAGCTTTACATTTCGCATACATATCAACAAGGGCTGCAGCTACAAATGTATACAAATGAAAACCATACTTATACACTACACTGTGCAACACTCGACCCATTACCAAGTCCTTTATATTCCTACAAACCTTTATAACAACAGGCAAAGTATAATCATCGGGCCGATCCCCGGATCTCATATACTCCCTAAAAGTAATGTAACAATTCATATAGTCATCAGATTTAGCATACCCACCAATCATAACACTCCAAGAAAATGGATTTTTCTGCGTAATCCCACTGAACAATGCAGCGGCACTTTCTAAAGCCCTGTGGAATGTGTACGCGTACAGGACTTTATTAGCAATGAAAAGATCTCGAATCTGTTCAGTGACAATCACTTGGCCATGCACTTGTTGCACTTGGGAAATATTTCTGCACTTGACAAGAGAGGAGAGATATGATTTCGGGTCCCGGGTTTCCGAAAATTGAGAAAATGCTGTTTCATTGATGCAAGAATCTTGATTTGAGAAGGTCTGTTGAACTTGTCTGTGTGTTGTGGATTCAATCATTGACAGAAATCGATAGGGTCCATGGTTTGAGGGAGCAATATTTTGTCGTGTGAATTTAAGCATTATATATAACTTTTTGCTAGGTACAAATGATATCTATTAATAGAATTTAACGGAATGCGGATCAATTATACATCCATGCCCGGATATATGGAAAGTAATGGAATTATTACCTTCACTTTGCTTAAAACTAGATTTATAAGTTATAACCACCCACACATCCATAATACTACTTTATGACCAAATTTCCTTATCCTACTTCATGTTCCATGTGCATAAAACGTGAAACTAAAATAAACATGAGTTGTTTGTTGTTTTAGTTATTTGTACATATTATTCAATCGATGATGGAACGCAAAGTGGAACAAGAAAATGGAACAGAAATCTGAATCCTAAGTATATGACCAAATTTCCGATTCCACTTCATGTTCCACTTAATTGTCTGAATAACACGTGTCACTAAAACAAACACGGGTTGTTAGTTATTTTAATATCTCTATTTATATCATTCATCCGGATGATGGAATAAAAAAGTAGAACAAAAGTCTAAATCCAACTATGGGACCAAATTCATTTTCCTATTGCACTTCATGTTCTGTCTTTTTTTTCAAATGATAGATTTTTTATTAGAACAACTCAAAAAACGGGACTACAATGACAATTGTAACCAGTTGGTTAACGGGCGACTTGACTAAATAAAAATCAAGTGGGAATTGGCAAAATCAATTTAAATCCAAATCACAATCCAAAACTAAATCACTCTTATGCTAGGAGATTTCAACACTCCACAAATGAGACTGCAGAACACGAAACACTCGGGCATGAACAACCATCACCACTGCAAGACATACATCACTAACCCGTCTACGGATTTCAGCCTTCAATTGAAAAAGGAAACAACAAAAAAACAAAAAAATAATTAATAAAAAAACCAAAGCTAGCAATCAAACTAAAAGGCGAGAAAAAAAAAAGATATGACAAAATAGGAAAAAACATCATACAAAAAAAAAAGGTACCACTAAAATAAACATGAGTTGGTTGTTATTTTAATATATCTACGCATGTCATGGAAATTGTCATACTCGAATCAATTATAACAGCTACTATTTGTTTTACAGTTATACTTTTTTTCCATTTCTGAAATTACATCAACAAAGTTAGATAGCAGATTTTGTGAGATGAGTTTCTTTAATAATCTAACTTATGTGCAAAACAATGGCAACATTTAACTCATCTTATATTACATAATTGGTTATTCTATTCTTCCAGTTCATTAGAATCCTCTGCCATAAAACAACAAGCACCTTGAAACCGTGCATATATTTAGGCTCAAAAAATGATTTAGCAGAATATGTAACCCATACAATGGAATAAGAGATTAAACACCACTTTGACATAGAAGATCCAACTAAAAACAATTACTAAGGGACCAATTTTTTCCTTCAACAACACTCTAATTGCAATCTTTACTATTTTCCACTCTTTTTATAAATAAAAACAACTGGGGAGCAATGAGAAGAAGCTTACAACATTTAGTAAATCCCGAGAAGGGATTTATTTAAACTGATTAGCCTACAACATAATGCACCAAAAACTTGAAACCATACACTTCTAGACCGACTTCTCGTATTCCATGGGGGGAGGGGGTAATGTACACATGAAACGTACAAATACAAAGAATTAGGCATGCATTCATGCACAAAGAAGCAACATTGCAGCTACGCTAGTTGATCTGTGAAAGTGGGGCACGAGGAATAAGGCTTGGCTTTGGTTCCTTCACATGAAACGATTCGTATGAATTATTTTCCCGAAATTCTTCTTGAAGGGCATCCATAGGCATTGCTCGAAGTGACTCGATGGTGCCTTTGCTGGGAATATCAGGCTCACACCTAACAGGTGTTGTGCCGGTAGGTTCATAATCCTGACATTCCGAAGACAAATTAGATTTGTATTGTAAAGGCACCAAAAATGAGAAATGTTTACACAATTATTTAATTTCTAGCTGAGATATAGCAAAGGCAATTGTAAACGATGTCTGAAGCACTAGAAGTGCAAGGTACAAAGGTTAACGATACAAACTCTTTGCTGCATTATGATCTCCACACCAGTTAGGAAAATGAATCACATAATATGATTTTCTAAAGGCCCCTAATGCATCATGTTGTTTCTAAAATTTCAGATTAGATAATGACCATTACACAATGGGAGAGTGTTTGCAAAAACTTATGTGTTTGATTTATTATAACAAAAGTAAAAGTAGTTGGTAGTGACTGTTTGCAAATAGAATCAGAAGTTGAGTGTTTGGTGAAAAAAGTATAAAAGTACTTATTGTTTGTAAAAGTCAAACCAAAAAGGTATAATCAGAAATCTATAACATCCATGTCTCTGCTTTTAGATTCTGATCAAATGAAGTAGAAGCATAAGCAGAAGTTATCATTTGCAAACATTAAAAGTGATTTTTTTCAGCCAAAAGCATAGAAGCACTTTTTTTAGTGATTGCAAACACTCCCAATGTCACTTTGCATATATGGAAGTCAATATAAGCAACAACGAAACCCATAAGGTCAATAAAAAACAAAAGGGGAACAGAGCTTCATTGTTGCTTTTTCTTTCCAGGCATCTATTTAGACTCACAAAATGATTGGGCGCAATTTACATATTTAGCAGCAAAATGAATGTAGTACACTATAACTAGAAGATTACATGTCACTTACACAACTAATACAGAAGTACACATTCAAGACATAATTTTAACAATTTGAATTATATTCAAAAGGTAGAAGGATAACATACCATATATTTTCGCCTGAAAGTATCGATAGCATGCTGTTCAATACTGGCTACCTGCTGGGAATGATCACTGCCAAGATTCTCAAGTGTTTCTGAATGAGTTCGAGAGGTCGCCAATATTTTAGAAACAGATAACTTCTCTTGTTTTGACAAGCCTGATATAAAGAAATATAATGTCAAATCAGAATATTATACGGAGTCATTTGAAATCCTTAATACAAATCCTCCCATCAGATACAAATCTTTCAATCTAAATGCAACCTAAAATTATGTACCCGTAAGACAGTAAAAATTGAAATTTTAATTCTCAGCTCAATTTTCTGTTCAAGCCAATACAGTAACTGTAAGACTTTGCTGAATTACTTCCCTATGCTTCATGTTACAGGAGCTAACAGAAGACTATTTTTAGCACATAAAGGAAACGCTATTGCTAATAGCAAATAGTTCCTCAGATCATTAATCTATTCTTGATCTAATACAATCTCAGTGCAAAAAAAGGAAAACAATCAGAGGAATATCAAGTATAAGAAGGAATCACCTACTTCAAATTTATGATGATATTATGCTTTATTTCCATATCAGTACTTGTCTGAGTTGGTTTCCGATGATAACAGTTTGAAATTTTTATGCAACTTTCAAATTTCACTCAAAAGTGGTGCGTCAAGGATTAGGGGAGGGCTAAAACCATCAAGAAAAAGGCACCTAAGAATGAATGAAAGAAAACGGAACATGCCACACGCAAAAGATAGTATGCTGAGAGAGAGAGAGAGAGGGAGGGAGAGGGAGGGAGGGAGGGAGGGGATAGATATATGATATATATCCTTCAATGTACAATGTAATGACCAAGGATTAATATATTCGCTGAACCAAGTTCTTGGAACTAAAGTAGTGAATGCAACAAATTTAAAAGTTGAAATTTGACTAAGATTTAATGCTGAATAAAAAATCAGGGAGAACATATGTATACTTTTAACATCCGGGAGATGTTTAATTAACTTCATCAGACTCAAAGATCAAAAATAATGTCAAGGACTAACCATCAAACCAACGAATCAGATCTTCACTATTCTCTTTGATATCATCCTCAACCATAACTTTAGCAGATTCGATCTCAGCATCATGTTGTTCATTATTATACCACATATTCCTGAAAAGAATGATCGAAGTAAATAATAAGTCAAGCAAAAAGTTTTTTATCAAGCCAACGCATCAAAAGCTAGTTCAGATATAAAAAGAGAGTGAATTAAGTGTCAATTGTACATGTCAAAACCCAATCATTCATATAGATTTTTTGAAACAGAAAGCAACACGGAGAGACATATAAAGCACAATATTTTATTCTTAAAATATGATATGCAATGTCAAATAGCGATTGATTGTTTCTGCTCATCTCTTCTTCTGTATCCATATGGGCAACCAAAATGGATGAAGCGTCCAGAGTAAATTAACAAACCTAACATGTGAGCCAATGGTTGAGGCGTGTTGATTTCCCATGTCATTCAACGATTCTTGCGTCCTTTGCCACCGCTCCAAAGCTGTATCAGCGCTGTTTACACTGAAGGAAAAAAAATGGCAAACTCAAGAACAAACAAAGGCCAGAGCAAACAAAGTTTGAAAGTTAATCCACAAGCGCAAATAAAATTGTACAACAATGATCGCCACAGGAAGAAGGGGAAGCAAGACAAGGAGAGGGGGCAAGTGAAATACATGAATAGATATAAAGAATTGAGAAAAGAAGGAAACTGTAGTAGTAGAAAATTCTCACCATTTTTGCAGAAGTAATTCCATATGACAATGCTTAGCTGCAGAGAAATCAGCATTATCTTTAAAGTTACTCTCTGTCTGCATAAAGCTATCCTGCCATTTCCTTTTTAAATCTGTTGTAATGCCATCAATTGTTGAAACATATCCATCCAAAAATAACTTATTTCCGGTTGCACTATCGCTAAGATCATCCAACTTCGCATCCACCTGTCATTAGAAAGTTAGATGTCTGCAGGACCAATAAATACAAAACAAATACCAAGGTGAAGCAGCAGAATCGAACCATCTCTTTCTGACGACGCATGCAATCAGAGACTAGCGAGGTCATATCAGCAATAAGCTTCTCTGCTTCTGACCTCGATTGTTCCTGACGTAATCAAACTTAAAATGTAAGCAAAAAGAAACAGCATCGCATGTAGATAATTCAATTCAAACACAGTGAAACCTCATAGGCCTTCCGAAATTCAGCAATGCACTGTGTCTGAATTTCATCAACTTGAGTTGCATGACATTCAAGCCTCTTTGATTCTTTGAAAAGCTTATCAAGAAATCCATGAACAGATTCTGATGTGTTCATCAGGTGCTCTATACTAGCATGAAATCTCTGCAAAATTCTCTAATTAGTTATCTCAAGAAAGATAAAAAAGAAAATTTTGATTAGTTTGGAAAAATATTATTCTAGAAAGTCCAAAAAGAAATAACCAAGGTTGCGTGCAAACCTGTCGAAGCTCTCTTGCTAAGTGAGCCATTTCTCCTTGTTGACTTATCAGAGTTTCCTGAAGATCATCAAGAACCTTTTTCGCTTCATTGGCCTCTGCAGATAAAAACTACACAAATAAAAGAATGGGTGAGACTCAACCAAGCAAAGAAATGAAAATAAGAAAACTTGCAGGAAGAATATAAATATGTCTTACTTCTTCAATAGACTGGGAATTAGAAGAAGTCAAAGCTGACAACTCCTGGAGAGCAGCATTACTACCAGCTTTATGCAGGCGGACAACATTTTGCACAGCCTCAAAATGAGAAACATACAAAGCCCTCGAAGAATTTACTTTCTGCTTCAATTCTACGGAAGCCTACAAGAAAATTTTGGTGAAATCACAACAGATAAGACAATTGGAAAAGAAAGGAGATATGTGGTAATAGCTTCACGCGAGTAACATTCTAAAAACAATATTTTCTATACTTCAAAAGATACAGTTTCACAAAAATGAAAAACAAACTATAATGGAAGATGGAAAATTGGGTGGGAAATAATGATTAAGTGGTGACCAGCTGAATAATAGGTGGAAACCTTATCATGCACTTGGAGAAAAGAATTACAGAGATTCTCAACACACTGCAAGTGTTCGTTTTGCCGAGACACAGATGCACCCAGTGAGCTACAAAGGGTAAGAAGCTGCTGGGAAAGATCAGTTTGGAAACTGTTCACTGTCAATCTGTTATCAGCATTCAATTTGTCCTCTCTAGCTGAAAAAAAAACAATTACAAGCACTGAGTTGTCCCAGTCCATATTTACTAAATATTTAAAAAGCGCCAGGAAAACTGCTTACAGATCTTCAAAAATAGTGAGGCGTTATCCTTTTGGGACTTTTCCAAATCAGCCCGCAAAACACAAGCTTGATGAGCCAGCGCATTTTCTATTCAATTATTCAGAAACTCATATTAGACATCATTTAAAGAAAATATCAATTACTAGTTTTCATCAAATACATGCACCTAAAAAGAATTGGAAAGAAACTACTAAATAAAGACATGTTATATATAGAAATAAATGAATATATGGCCTTTGACCATAAATGATGGTGTGATATGATCCATATAGATGACCCCACATAGTGGGAAAAGGCTTAGTATGTTGTTGTTGTACCTGCTTTTTCTGTTCAGATATGATAAAGTCCGCTCCTTTAGGGAAAACTGACATTGCTTTAAGTTGTCCTCGGTGTTTGCCAACAGCTTGCTAGTTAAGTTCAAATCTTTCTGCATTCAACTCCACATAAGAATCAGAGGAGAATGTAATACATAGCTCCAGCAATGAAGATAACTTACTTGTGTTGCATCGAGTTTGTTGCCCAAATCAAAGCATTGTTGAACCTGATAATCATATTTTGCTTGCAATTCCTCTATTTGCTGTGTGCCATATATCAAACTTTAGAACTTCTGAGATATCATGTCTAACATCTGAGCAAGTGAATAAAAACAACATGGATGCTAACCTTCTGATGGTTTTCGATTGTCATTCCCATTTGCTCAATCTGATCAGCCATTGCCTAAGCAGAAAAAAGTTGTGTGATAAAAACTTGAACTATATTATACTAATTTGTGTAGAATCTTGAAGCATATCACCAAAAACTGGGGGAAATGGAAAATCAACTCAGTAATAGCTCTTAGTCTCGCCAAAACTTCAACATGAAAAGAGATGAATGGCTTGAAAGAGCAAGAAGTTCATTGCATAAAGGACTGCAGGATAGAAGATGCAGCACCTTTCTCTCACTCTCTTCTTGATAGTATCGCTCCTTAGGGATGTAAACCCCATTCTTCTCCCGCGCAGCATAAACCTCTAGAGAGAGACAGAGAGAATAGACAAAAATTGAGAATGTATAACTTATAAAAAAAGATGCCTACAAACACATATTACCAGAGACAATAACAATTTACCTGCTTTAAGCCGTTCTATTTCCCCGTAGAGGTCCTTAATAAGAGTTGATTTCATCATCTTCTGATTCACCTACAAGTTAAAGGAATTGATATGGAAATTTCATTAGGTAAGGAGACTTTGTGGCAACTTTTGCAAAAGTAATTAACAGGGAACCATCTGAACTACTTATTGCCATCAGAGATCCAGATCAATAAACAATATGAATATGTTTATATATATATCCAAAGAAAACACTTTGACTTTCAACCATATAAATTGCTCCAAGTTAGAATTCCAAGTATTATATTCCATAAACTCAGGCCAAAAGAATGATATTGACGTCAGTCAAAAAGAACTCATTACATTCATCTAAACATGGATAATGTGGCTAGTCTCATTATGTTAACGAGGATAAATAAATAAACAGAATATAAAAAGAAAAAAAATCATCAGTGAAATAACATGGCTATTTCATCTAAACATGGATAATGTGGCTAAACTGATTACAATGATGAAATAAATAAACAGAAGATAAAAAGAAAAAAAATCATCAGTGAAAAGAATAATGATAAGGTTTATCACAATAGACACAAACATAAGCTGCTAAGAATCAGTTTACAAGGTTAAATTAGCTCCATTATAGAGACAAGAACAAAACATGCACATAAAAAAGGGAGGATGAACAAGCAAACAGGATGGAGAAAATGATTTAAATACAAAACAACATAAAATTTGCAACAGACCTCAGGCTTATTCTTTATGTTCTTAGCCCTGTGGGCATAATCTAATGTGCTGAGGGTCTCCTCAAGACAGTGAACAGCTGGTGATACTGTAGCAATAATACAAGTCTTTGTTCTTCCCCCCAACGAATCTCGAAGCAAACGTGTGAGCTTGCTGTCCCTGTTCAAAGAGATATCACGTAGGTAAAGTATTAACAATCGAGAAATCAATTTAAATACGAAAAACAAAATAAAATAGATAATGAAAAACAAATCAACCTATAAGGGATATGTCCAAGATGCTCCACAAGAGCATTTATTACTCTGCCTAACGTAAGCAAACTTTTGTTTATTTCTCCAGCTTCTCTTGCCCTCCCCTTAAAATGTTGAAAATATATATTTAGGGAATAAAAGAAAAAATAGTATTTAGAAGAAGAATAACTTAAGCCTGCAACATCTAATATATGAACAGAACCAACAGATATAACAAAACGTCAAATGGGAAACTCATTCTAACAGTTCATTACTTGGTAACCATGTTAACTACTTGAGCGTAGAAGCAAGAGCTTACCTCCCTAGCACCAGAACGGGAGATGTTTTCCGAACCAGCCAAATCAACCAAATTCAACTTGCCGCATTTGATTAGTTCTTCACCTTCAGGCGTCGTTTCCCTTATATGTATTGTGATGGAAAATAGAGAATGTGACCGACTATATCCAAAAAGAGATTATGTTACCATTTATTTCCAAGGAATAGAAAAACTATACTCCACTTCTCAAGCTGAATCGTAATCAGAACCTTGATTGTTTGTTTAGTAAGGTTTCTGCAGTTCGACGTTTAGCAGATCCCCTTTCAAGTAAAGTGAAAATCTCACTGGCGCTTGTCACAATTTCCTCTTCTAGCCCTCTGACAAGAACACCTCCTTTCCCATCTTCCATGAGTGGCAATTGTTTTTCTGCTTGTCCTCCAAGGCAACTTTAGATATCTCTTCAGGGGCCAGCAAGTCAGTGATTTCTTCATTATATAACTCCAAGAAAGTGACTTTAACACTGTATTCAGCATTTTGACTCTCTAATGTATCAAAAATTTGTTTTATTGCTCTGGGTATTACTCCTGCTTCTGGAGGCAATTCTCCATTTGGACCGCTCTAGAAGATAAAGCAAGATTACACACCAATATCAATACGGATATGCAATAAAAGTCAATAATGGCAAGCACAACCATATCAATATCTAGTACCTTTGACCTCTTACATTCACCCTCCATGGTGTAAGTTTTTCCAGTGCCAGTTTGTCCATAGGCAAAAATTGTACAGTTGAAACCTTCCAGAACCTCATTCACTATTGGAATCACCGCCTGTTCATATAGATCCTTCTGTTGGGCATTAGGTCCAAACACCTGAATATGAAAGTAAAATTATCAAGTAATTCTTATAAAATCGAATTGCACCTCATAAAGTAATAAACCAGAAGAATGCCAGTTTTAATTCAGTGTAAATCAGAACACCCTAATGGAGCCTCACTTGTATAAGTCAGCATGACAATTTTTATGATCACTAATTTCTCGCGTATTAGCAAGTATTTGGGAATATGGTTTGCTATTTTTATTTCCATTATTGTTTATTTCTTTAATAACAGTGTTATAACCACACAATCCAATAATCCATCACAGCTCCAAAAATAAATTTCCAGTTGCCCAAGCAGACTGGCTACAAAAAAGAAGATCGCTACTTTCCTTCCATATCAAAATTCAAACATCTATTTTAATAACTCCTGAAAAAAAAAAATCTACAAAAGCACCTAGTCATAACAAAGGCAACAAACCTTGTCAAATGTAAAAACCCTATCAATATGCTTGCCGGCAATATTCTGCGTAACCGAGACCTCTCTGTGGTACTCATTGCACGTCACAACCTGCGGCGCATTGTTCCGCAACTCCTCCTCGCTAAACGGTCTGCAACAATCGCCAGAATTCATCAAATAAAAATACAAAAACAAATTCAGAAACCCTAGTTTCAAAATGGATACACATTACCTGCAACGAAGGAGAACCTGGACATTGACACCCTTCTCTTTCTCGTGACGACTCGACATCTTCGAGTGCGTCCCTTGTTTGTGTGTGTTGATGGTAGAATAATTATCAGATTTCTCCACCTCTTACTGTGTGTGGAGTGTGAGAATTGAGAAGTGAAAAGATGAGCGGGATAATGTATTTTGGGTCTGATAATTTGAAATTTTGAGGACCCGCTCCTCTCTCTCTCTCTGTTTTTGATCAAATTATGAAATTTGGGATCTGACGGTTCATATTGTGTCGGAATTTATAATTCACGAATTGACAAACATGTCCTCCGTGGTGTTTGGATTTCCTGGGCCTTGAATTTATCGGAATTGGACTTTCAAAATTGATCTCTTATGGGCTTTTCACATGGACTTGGAAAGAATAAGAGGGTGTTTGGTTGAGAACTTTATAATTTCTTAAAAAAAGTTTTTATAAGATGTTTAAGAAGCATATTTCTTAAAATGTGTTTGGTAATTTTTTCCAAAGAACTTATAAGCTCTAAAAAAAAAGATGTCATAGAGCTTATAAACTGTTAAAAAAAAGTACCTCCACCCCAACTTTTTTTAAAAGAGCTTATAAGCTCTTTATTTTAAACATTCAAAAGACAAAAGATATACTTAATAATTTTATAAGATATAAAAACATCTTATAAGCTCAACTATCTTGTTTTATCCAAACACTTTGACAGCTTATTTTTAAAATAAGATCTAACATCTTATAAGCTCCTAAAACAGCTTATCAGATGTAGGGGCTTATAAGATATTTTAAATAAGCTTAGCCAAACACCCTCTAAGACATCAAAACCAGACACCCGGCAAGGGTTTTAACTTGAGGAAATTACACAAAATACTCTTAATTTTTTAAAAAAATATATATTATTAGATGACAAAAATACCTATCCGTTCTTATCTCTCCACCTTTCTATCCAGCTTGTTCATCTTTTTACGTTCTAACCTAGGGTTAGTTTTTTTTCACCTTAGTTATGTGAATCTCGAACAAGTTCCTGGATTTTTTGATATCCCCTGCTTGATTGTGGCCACCTCTTCATGTTCCTCACCTTTTCTTCAGTTTCAATTGTTCCATCTTCCTCACGTTTCCATCGCTAACTTCTATTTTCTGTAACTTCTTGAAACCGCTGATTTGTGTTTGTTGTTTTTAATGGCTCCTAAAAACTCTCCTCATAAAAGGCTACTGAGAAGTTCTTCGAAGTTGGAAGCACCAGATTCTTCGAAAAAGCAGAAATTTCAGAAGGGTGTTGCTGGTACAATAAATTCGAAAAAGATGAAAGTGGAAAATATTGTTGAGGACGAAGCAGTTTTAGATGTAAATCGCCTTCTAAAATTGTAAAATCGAAGGTTGGTGTTAAAGTTGTCGGAAAGAAGAAGGTTTCTTTTGAAGAAATGGATGTTGCTGAGGTATGAGTTTTGTGTATTATTTGTTATTGTTATTTTGTGATTTGAAGTTTTTCGTTTGTTTCGATATTATTTCGAAATTGTTTCTTTTATGTTTCTTTTGTTCTTTTATGTATTTAGTTGAAGTGCTTGTTGATTTCGTGTTTCTTTTTTGTTTTTATATTATTTCTTTGTTGGTTTTAGGGTTTCAAATATGTTATTGATCCTGAAGACTGGTATATTGCTAGAATATATATTGGGTTCTCTTTTGATGTTATAAACAATTTGAAGAACTATTTAACTGAAAACCAACTTGAGGCTTTTAGGAAAACCCGTTTTTGTTATGTATTTTCCATTTGTTTGTTCTTTTTGTTGTTTTTGATTTGTTGTATTATCTATCTGACTATGTATTTTTTCTATTTCTTTTGTAGTGAATGTGGGGGATTTTGTTGCTTATTATGCGGAGTACTTTATTGCTGGGAAGGCTATGGACGTTGAAGCATTTGAGGTAGATAATGAACAAGTAAGGTTTAGTCATCTGTTTTACAATCATGCTTAGTTGAAGCAGCAAAATGGTGATGATGATGACAACGACATTGAGATTCTGCCTCGACTTTCTAGTGATTTTAGAGAATTGTTGCTACGTAAATCTTAATGATGGTGTTATCAGTTGAACAATATGTTTAAGTTTGGTATTTTTAGTAGTATGAGACTATTTTGTATTTGATTAGCTTTCTAGGGTCTGGATTGTTATCAGCTATTTTGATTTACAATATGTGGGATTGGATATACTGTTTCCAAATTACTTGTTTCCACTATTTCCTTCATGTAGTATCCGAGCAGTATTGATACTGATCTTCATTCAATTCTTTTAGTACTGTTATAGCATGTGGGCAATGAATTTCATCCATTTGAAACTTGTTGCATGTGCAAGTCCTTTTTTCAAGGTTCAGAACAAATATTTTATCAGCCTTTATGACTTTAAAGATAAAATCATTTGATCTCTTCACCTGAAACATGTAAGAAACAATTGTGAAACAGGAGATCATGTGATAAAAGTTCGTAGTAAATTATTCTTAAATTTAGAGAAATTGTAGTTTTTCCCCATATATTCTTCAAATTGTTTTTTGGCCATCCTTGTAAATATTGATATTGCTTCATTTCGATGTCTGCATGTCCAATCTTGAACTAAAGATCTCACATAGTCTAGCAAAGTTGTTAGTAGTAGGTCTTTCCCCTCTACAGTTGTTGCATTAAATAATTCTACGATGTTGGAAGTCAATACAAAGTATCTTCTGGCCTGACAGTGGAGTCGTGTCCATTTCTCGTAGCCGATGATGGACAAGTAAGCTCTAATTTTCTGAATTGAATATGTTGTTCCAAGATTTCCTTTAGGATGATGAATGTGCAGTCCATTAGAATCAGAATTCCTGTTATCTCAAAGTTGGTATACTCTCTATTTTCTTCCCATTATCTATTGTGGTATACCACAACTAGGATTTTCTCCATGCAACTGTGGATTCAATGAAAATTTGCCTAATCATGTACGCGAAGAAGCAATGTGTTGTATTAGGTGAAGAATAACCAATAGAAACAATTGTGAAACAACAAAGAAACATATGTGAAACAATTACCTAATATATTGCATACAGATTTTTGAGATTCGCACGATTTTTTTGTAGATATTCATGAGAAGCAATTTTTGTAAAATTTTGGATTATAATTCAAACAAAATAAGCATTTTTAAGCTCAAAACTACAATGTTGGCAAATTCTCATGCAAAATTCCTGCTTCAATTCAATGTCAATTTCATCCAATACATATTGAATTCTAATTTTCTATCTATAAAATCATAAAATTGATCGAAATAAAGTTTTTTCAGATTAAGATAAACAGATTGTGTTGTTGTTATCTGGTTTGTTCTTCTTATTTCTCTTGATCTGGAGTTTGAATTGTTATCTCGAACAGGCCATTTCTTGTCTCGTTGTTTTCCTGCGTTCTGTGTTTTTTTTTTCTGATTTTTGCTATTTGTTGGGATGAAGGCATGGATTATGATCGGGATATTTTGCACCGTGATTTTTGGAGCATGAATTTGATGGTATACGCTGCAGAGCGTATATTTGTTCTAATTTCTACCGGGTTAGTATAACATGGATATGATGAAGGAATGAGACGTATTTGTTAGGGATTTGGGCTGTGAATATGGGTATTCTTGTCCTTTTCTCTTTTAACTTCTAACGTTAAGTTTGTCTTGGTGGGCTCGTTTACGTCCTTTGATAAGGTTGGATAAATTAAAATATCCAACATAGTCACATATTTACTTTTAATCAGTATTCTACAAAGCACTAGGCGCTTGTCAGTTGCAGGCTGGGACCGAGCACCTAATCAGAAACTAGACGGGACTTAGGCAGGGTTAGGCGGGACCTAATAGGAAGAAAAACTTAGGTGGGGACTTTTGCGGAGCTTAGCGCCTAGGCGGGGACTTTTAGAACAATGCTTTTAGTTATAACACCCATGATAAAACCCCAAGCTCAACATACTTTCAGATCATTACTGGATAACTTCTCTCATCTCATAAGTAGGACATGTTATTTTATACCTTATACTATAATTTAAAATTAAAACTAATTTATGATAATTTTTATTTAATGATAAATTAGACAAAACATAATATTCCATATAGTTATCAATCAAAGTACACGTTTGATAAGAATTTTAACAGTTATATATTCAAATAAGCATAACAAATATACATTAAATTAGTAAGATAATTTAATATCCAAAATCTCATCATATACTTTATCATCATTCATCATCCCATCAAATGAAGTAAACTAGTCCTTATTTGGGAAAGGAGATGACCAAAGGAAAAGGATATGGCCTTAGGTTGTGCTTGGATATAAAAAAAAAATTGGAATTTTTTTGGTAGTGGAAATTTTTTGGTAAAAAATGTGAATGTAAAATGAATTTTTTTGAAAAAATTACTATTAACACACTTTCACTTTTTCTTCCACCAATTGCATCTATTTGTTTTTAGATAAAATAAATCAAACCATCAATCATCATTACACATTTTTGATAAATTCTACTATTGACCCACGCACATTTTTCAGCTACCAATCATATCCAATAATCATTTCTCTATTTATATATCAAATCAAATTTTCATCATTACATTTTCATCTCATATATAATCACAATTGTAAAATTTATTTTTTCTTCTTTCCAATTTTTTTTATCACTATTCTTAATGGGAAAAAAAAACTTCCCTAACGAAAACATATCCAATTGGCGCTTATCACCCTGTTTCAACCTGTTCACCATTAGAAATAACTAATAACAACCCGACATTAGCTATCTGGCCCATGAATAAATCAAGCCTCCATTTGATTGTTAATCACAACCCGGGAGATAGTATAACCTAATCATGTTCAATCCACTCTAAGCAAAAGTCAGTTTTGCCCATGAAATTTATGTGCCTTTATTTTGTCGGAATTGTTGTTCTTCGCAACATAATGATTTAAGGGTAATTTTGTTGTTTAACTATTTTATCACACTCAATTAATAATGTCAAACATACAAATGAATACCATAATTAGAAAATAAATTCTTTAATCCCAAACACAGTATATTAGAGAACAAGAAGATGCATGAAATGCTCGTTTGCCATGTTGGACAACCAATAATTGCAAACAAATAATTGTATTTTTTATCCAGATAATAAAAATTATATTCCTAAATCACAAACATAATATTATCTCAAACTATATAATATACGTATGGTGCAATTCAATCTAATCTCAAAAATTATGTAACCCCATCAGTAAAGGCAAAAGAGCATAGAACAGTATTATTTTGCATGTTTTATATATATCTTTGTGTGGTTTTTGTATACACGTTTGTGTGTTCGTTGCGTATTTTTGTGTCTTGTTGAGTAATTTTTAATGCCTTATGTGTATGTATGGTGTTTTTATGAGTTTAGTAGGGAATGTATAAATAGATATAGGGAGTCCCTATTTTTCGAAGTCATTATTGCTTAATACTTTTAAACCCTAGTTTTCATTACTCTCTCATTATCTAACATTGAAGATTGATTGTTCTTCCACTGTAGAATTTCTACATCTTTATCCAAGTGTAGATCTTATTCGTTCTCCGTATATGATATTCAATTGCTTGTGATAGCTATTATTGTGCATGTGACGATGTTTATGATTATTTTCTTTCTTTCAATTGAATTGATGAATCCATCTACAAGCATGAATAAATATCTTCGTTATAGGGTTAGGATGAGCTGAATAGAATAAACAATTATTAATATTGACTAATTGATTGTCTTTCCTAATTGATTTACTTTTACTTGTTACGGGTTTGTTTGGCGATTAATTATCCTTAGGTAATAATTGAGCTCGAGATAAGATGTTATTACCAGATCAAATTCAATTAGGGGCGGGTTAGATATGAATCAATAATGTATTATCTAACTTGTTCAATTAATTGGGTATGTTAGAATTATCTAGACTTGGTATGTGAATATGAGAGTTATCCGATTTAGACCTAGGTTTTATCTATTTGTCTGATTATTTGATTGTATGATTAGTTCAGTGATATTCTGTTTGAGAGTTTGATAAGACGATTCTAAAGCCCTAACCACGTTCTTCATACGTATTTCACCAAGTTAATTGAGATTTGTTCTTGTTAATTTACTTTTAAAGTTTAGCTTAATTAATTCGAAACTCAAAATATGAGTATAGTGTTTAGTATTTATTTTCTATTTATCGTGACAAACATTTATTACTCACTGGCTAAGTATTCCTTGAGAGACGACTTTAGTCAACTTACTACCTTACAATTAATCTCGTACTTTTGCGAGCGCCACTAGACTAATCTCGGTATTTAGTGGTCGAACAAGTACAATTCTACCAAATCATAAAAAGCTATCTAATCTCATCAACAAAGTCAAACATACATTATTAATCTCGCATCACACGTCGCGCATCCCAACCCACTATACTATGCTAAATAAAAAAATAAATTAAATTATTGGATACTCAATTTTAGATCAATTGCTTGACGTGGTTTGTTAACTTTACAAATCAGGTTAAACGTATTTTTTAATTCGATAAAATATGAAGACTTTAAAATATGGAGCCTTTCTTCTATAATTTTTCATAACTGATTTATGGCTCATTTTCTTCACACTGGCAACTTTCTCCTGATGGTAAACTCAATTTGAATATAGATTATGGTGTTTGTGAAGGGATAAGTTATGTTGGTGTTAGTGCGATTGTTTAGAATCCATATGATGTGGCTCAAGCATACTTGATGAAGGCGTTGGCGGGCGAGTTCAATCTGTTAACAACACAAGTGCGATTGTTTATCATACATGATATTCAAAATCTTTCTTGATGTGAACTCCATTCCACATTGGTTGAGAACTTATATTTCAACCGATCTGGCATTACTATAAAATTTCTATTTGATTCCAAAAATAAAAATCAAAATAAGGAAAATGTTTTTTTGTTATTATTATTAAATCGGTTGCTTGGTTCAAGTTTTTTACATACCATCAATGACGGAGGCACGACCCCCCCTTATGGGGGAACGTGCCCCCGTAACAATTTTTTTGTTTATTTTTTTAAAGTTATTAATTAGATTAAAAAATAACCTTTAAAAAAAAGATTATAAATGACAAAATGTGTTCCATTAATTGTTTTGTAGTTTATAATTAATTGTACCTATTTTATATTTGATGTAGTTTATTATTGTATTTGTTTTGTGAGTAAGTCTTGTGAGAGGGTCGCACGGTTTTATGGAAACAAAAAATAGTACTCTTAATGTAAAAATCAATATTTTTAGTGTAAAAATTAATACATTATATGAACAACTAGAAAAGTATGCTCAGACAAAAGTATTACTTTTTACCCAAAAAATATATTTCCTACCGAAGAAAAATATTATTTTTCCACATAAACGTCTTACCTTTTTTTTTTTTTGGTCTAACGGTGTGACTATCTCATACAGATTTTTTTCCTTGTTTTGTGCCCCCACTTATAAAAAATTTCTGGATCCGTCCCTGCATACCATGTATATGTTTTTGATACGTTTAAATCATTTGTTAATCTATTTAATACATGTAGGAGCTACTACAAACTTCTTCTTTTTTTTTTCTCTCTAAATCATGCCACTGATGGATGGGGGATTAAGGTCACATCCCCAACCTATTTATTGATATTAAAAATTTATAGATTACATCAACTTGTGGAGATTCTAATTTTTCTAAATGATGGAATGTTTAACGATCTATTCTAACTAATCTCTTAGCAAACAAAGGAAGTGATGAAGAAGTAAGTTTTGTTAATACTGTACTATTTATTCCTAAAAAAGTAAGATGATTTGTAACAGGGGCGTAGCCAGGATTTCCGACCAGTGCGGTCGAAAATTTCTTCATTTCGGTATAACGCTTTTTGGGTCGAAATTTTAATAATAGAAAATAAAAAATATTATAATAAAATAAGCAAGCCTTACCTTATAATAAATATACTCTTCAAACTTTTTTTTGAGAATACATTTTTTATACTCTTCAAACTTGATCTCCCAAACCATAAAAATCATTAATTATTCATTTTTTATTATCAAAAATAAAAATTTCAGACTTTAAAATACTTCTGATCTTTAAAAAAGAAGAGATAGGCAAGAAGAAAGAAATAAAACCATATTCCTTTGAATCTATTTATTGTGGTGGTGTGTGTTTTTCAAGAGTCCATGGACCCAGGACCATGCATAAGTCCCATATGTACATGTTGGTGGTCTTTGATATATTTAATTAATTTCCATATTTGTTGTCTTTTGCCTTTTGTCCCCTCAGCAAAAACATAAAAGTTGTCAAAATAGGTTTTCTCAGGACCTTTTTTATCTCGGTCCCCACGTCAGTGTGGTCATTTTGGTTTTAAATGGAGAGAAAATAATTGTTTTATTTTTTTTAATGTAATAGATATCTATTGTCAGTCTACTTGAGTGCGACTGGGCCTATGCTGGCTCCGCCAGTGATTTGTAACCTTATTACCCTCTCTATACACGTGAGTTATATGCAACAAAAAATTTCTAAGACTATTATGAATATTGACAAGGGCATTTTTAATGGACCAGTGACCCGTGGATACATTGGAAATGGTATTACATAGAATTAAGAAATCAATTTCTATCCATAAGTGGTGAATGTCCCATGTTGACAGCAACTGTAAGGCCCTTTCAAAAGTTGCACATTCAGCATGTAGTGGACTGAAACAGGTAGGAGGAGCTGCACGAAGGCTCATATAACTTGTCTTACTACATCTCTTAAGACTCCTCCAAGACCAGCTGAAGTGAATTTGGAATGTACCATTAGTATTCAGTTTGAGACAAGGATGGTGAGGTTTCTTCCATAAAACAGGTTGATGATGCAATGTGTATGGGGTGTTGAGCTTTATTCTAATTTTGGAGGCCACATCCAGGAAACCTTTCCATGTGTTTTGTTGAAAAAGATTAGCTTTATCCAACAAAAATATGTGAGAATGGACCTGGTGAATGATTATATGATGATTACACTTCTCTCTCATGCTTGCAGCTGTTTTTTTCCTTCTATATATACCAAAGAATAAGACATGGTAAGATAGTAGTAATATGTGTACAGTGTGTAAATGGTGTTATATTAAATCAACTAGAAAGAAAAACGTGTATGTGCTCAGTGTGTGGCCTTGGAAACCTCAACCATGCAGGAAAGTACTCCCAGACTTTCAACACTTGACTGTTAAAGAGAAAACGATGAATGAGGGGTTCAATAGAAGCGGAATCAACCACAGGGTGGGATGTAGCAGTATTACCGGGACAATATTAACACTTGGATGCCAAGGATATACCTCTGCGTTGAATCTTATAATCCATAGGCAATCTATTTTGGACATGTCTCCACAAGAAAATGGAAATTGAGCTTGCTCCATAAATAATGAAGGGTGAATAATGGAGATGGGTGGAGGTTTGGCATCACTAAATATGCATAGGTAAGAGAGAAAATACCATTTACAGGGGGTTTCCAGATTATATTGTCAGTTGCACTGAGTGAAATGGGTACTTGCACAATTTAGAGATCCATTCAGGGCCAACCAGTTTATTAAGAAGTTCACAGTTCCAATTTTTATCATTCCAAATTCACATGGACATTTTCCAAACCAAAAAGTTATCGTTAATAGCATCAACTAAAGGGTGGGAAACATACCAACTGCCATACCAGAAACTAATAGAACCATTACCAAGAGTCCAAATAGTATGAGATTGCATATTACTACTAATTTTACACATTCTTTTCTAGATTAAGCTATCACAAAGAGAAGAAGAAGCAGTTAGCACATGCATTCCACCAACATACTTAACATGTATGAAATTAGCCCATAAAGAATTGTTAAGCCTAAATCTCTACCATAATTTCATAAAAAAAAATGCAGTGATCACATCATGAGTATTTCTGAGCTCCAAACCACCATTAGAAATGGGGGAGCATACATTGTGCCATGCAATCCAACTCTAGCTATTATTTGGTCTAGTTTGTGCACAATGTATTTGGGAGGTATAATAACTTGCACAAGATGCAAAAACATAGAAATGAGGGTTCTTTTGATTAATATAAGCCTGCCCCCAAAAGGAAGGATTTTACCCCCATCCAGCCAATTCTTTTTGCATATGTTGAAGACCGAGAAAAAGAAGTCATTTTTATGCCATTTATACAAATGTGCACCAAGATAAGTGATATGAAGGGATTGATTGAAAATGGGTGTGCAATTCTTCTGGATCTATCTAGGGCATATCTTTGCCAACTATAAAGGGATTTTTCTGCTCGTTAAGAGCTTGCGGAAAATTGACAATATTCATCCAAAAATTTAACAAGAGTGTTCGAGAGCTTGAGTAGAATATTGGAAAAAACAATAACATAATCAACATATGCAAGATGTGAGATATGAAAACTCCCGAGATTTATAGTGCGTAAAAGAGTGGATTTTAAACAAATGTTCCAAACCTCTTGACAAAAATTGAGCAGCAAGAATGAACAAGGAGGGGAAGAGGGGATCTCCTTGCTTAAGACCCTTGTGAGACTTGAAAAAACCACAGGAATGACCATTAATCAAAACAGAGAACCAACAATTATTGATAGCATTATCAATTAACAAAATCCATCTCATAGGAAACCCCATTTTGGCCAACATGATTTTCATAAACTTCCATTGCACTTTATCATAAGCCTTAGCTATATCCAATTTAAAAGAAACATTTCTAGGTTCAATTTTAATGTTAATGGTATGAGCCCCTGAGCTAGTAAAATATTGTCACTAATCAACCTATCTTTGACAAAGGGAAATAAGCACAGGGAGAATGCCAGCCAACCTGGTGTTAAGAATTTTGGTGATAATTTTATTGGTAACATTACACAAGCATATGGGTCTATAATCAGTCCAATGAGAATGATTAGGCTTCTTGGGAATGAGCACAATAGTGGTAGCAGTGTAACATTTAGGGAAAGGGTGACCAACAAAGACTTCAAAAACAGCAGATACAATATCAGATTTCACAATATGCCAACATGTTTGAAAAAAACGAGCAGAAAAGCCATCTGGACCAGCTGCACTATAAGGGCTAAGATCCAAAACAATTTTATGAACTTCACATTCATAGTGGGAATCATAGAAAGCCACAAGAATAATAGAATTAGGGATGGTGGGAATAGGGAAATCACACACAAAGTCTTGACAAATAGTATCATTAGACATATATAAAGTAAAGAACTGAGTACAAGACTTTTGTATGTCCAAATCAGAAGTAAAAGTGATGCCACCCCTAGTTATAGAATGAATCATATATTTAACTCTTTTCTGTTTAACCAATTTATGAAAGTACTTAGTATTTCTATACCATTCAACAATCCACTTACAAGATGTAGATGTCAAAAATCTTCCTCAATTCTAGTAGCAAGCACAAGGGCAACTGTAGCATGATTTAGAGAAGTGAGAAGGTTAGGAGAAGGATTAGAGTCATATTCTTTTTCAGGATAGGCAACTTTAGCATGAGCAATACACAAATTGTCAAAGGTATTGCCAAAAACATGTTTATTCCACTATGTGAGTTTGTGTTTGACTCTCAATAGCTTACAGTGAAGGATAAGCAGACCATTAAGACCAGTAGGAGCAGGAGCAAACCAAACATGTTGTACAATACCAATGAAGGATCAATGTCTAGCCCACATATTCATATATCTGAAAGTAGCAGAAGGTTTGTTAATAGACAAAAAAAGCTTGAAGTAGGGAGGAGCATGGTCAAAATTAGCACTAGGAAGAAGAAGAATAGAGGATTTGGGACATTTGTTAGCCCATGAATAATTTATGAAAACTCTGTCCAGCCTTCTGGAAGGCCACACCTACTCCAAGTATGCATGATATCTCCCTCATAACCAATGTCAATTAAGCCATTATCACTCACCATCTGACCAAATTCCTCCATACAAGATGCCTATTAGTAGTGCTGCCAATTCTTTCCTCAGAAGTCAGGAAACAATTAAAATCCCCCCTTCCCAACTAACCAATGTTAATGGTCAAAGAGATTAGCAGTAACTCTTAACTAATCCCAAAGGACCCTCCTTTCTACTCTAGTACTAAAGAATAAATGATGTGAGAGGGGAATCAGTAGAAGAAAACTCAATATCAAGAACCCGATATCACAATCTCTAAGAAGACTACTAAAAAACTATAATCCCAAAAAACCCAAATTTTGTTGGAAGAATTGGCTAATCCATGTTAAAAGCCAAGTTTTTTTTATAGAAAGAAGGAAAGTTGGGTTTGGTCATAGGTTCCATAATAGCAAGGATATGGATTTTATGTGTTCAACACAAAAAACTAACAAGATTGATATTAGGAGCATTATTAATGCCCCTCACATTCCAAACTAAGATTTTAAGACTCATACTTTCTTTTTAAGTACGTTCCTAATTGGCCTTTGAGGCTTATCATGGCCTTTTTTTGGGGTGAGGGGATGGAGCAGATACAACTCTCTAATGAAGAGCTAATTGCTTCAAAATGATTTGATCTTCTTGAACAAGATTAGCGTTAACTGGATTTGGGAATCCTCCAATTTTTTTATGGTGATCCATGCTCCTCTACATGAGTAGGAGCTTGGAGGATAGAAAAGGAATTGGATAGAGTAGGTAGTATTACCTCCTCAATATCCATGGGGTTTTCAACTATAAGTTGTTTGCCAGTCCTTTGCCTTCTAGCTTCCAGAGAAGACAAACCTTCAGACTCAGGGAAGGAAATCTTTGGGTGAGATACCAGATTGAGGGGAGACTTTGGATATAACTCATTTGGCTGATTTGAGGATATGACACTAGGTTGAGGGGAGATTTTGGGTGTGTTTTTGGTGGGAAATATCTTCATGATTTGTGGGCTTATTATCGGTGGAAGATGATTGAATGACACGAACATGAGGAGTAGACTTGATAGGCCTTGGAGTATTACCAATAATATAACATTGTGAAAGCTCATGTCCTGTATGTGCGCACCCCGTATAGAACTTTGGAAAGGCCTCATAAACGATTTTTTGTTCCTGAAGTTCTTCTCCAATTTGGTGAAAGATAGAGTCATTTTTTGGTGCAGATAAATCAAGACCAATGCATATTCTAGCTAGATAAAGTTTAGACTTTAGAGCAAGAAGTAGTGCCTTTATCCAATTGAATAAGTTGGCATATGAGATTAGCAATATTAAACAAAAATTTCTATCAAACAAATGGATAGACAATCCTGGCAATCTAATCCACACTGGGACATTTGATGATTCTTTTTTGACAGAGAAATTATGGCTCCATTTAAACAACCACATAGGCATAGAATTGATAAACCAAACATGTTTCATTCAAACTTGAGAAAAATCAGATGCATTTTGAAAATGCAACAAAACATGAAGAAGATTTAGCACACGAATATTCACATCCCTATGTAATTTCAAATTGTCAATAAAATTGTGTAACACCTTAATAAGGGGTAGACCTTGAGAGAACTGATCACCTACAAGTACCAAATCCCATTTTTTCGCTAGTGCATCAGACTCAATACAAGAAAATTTGAGAATCTCCTTCTTTAAGAATATTCACATACCCATGCTAGACTTGTAATTGTCTTTTGTGTGTGTGATTAATCTCGAACAGCCTAAAAAGGTCCTGGAAGACCTTTAAAACCGGAGATGAGACTTTTATGAGAAAGAGATAGGTCTTACACATTTTTTCAATTTTCATCAGAGTTTGTCTTCACAATAAAAATCATGCTACGTGATGATAAGACTTTCTATTCTAACACATAGAAGTTACAATTCTTTTTATGTTGCATAAAGATTAAGCTTTTAGACTTGTGGTAGCGGAATTTCTTGTTGTGTGTTAGCTTCTAACATTTTGTCAAACTGATCTTGGATTTGAAAGTGATGAGGATTGATAGAAAATTTAAGGAAAACACTCATATTCGAAAGTGATGAGGATTGCTAGAAAAATTAAGGAAAACACTCGTATATAAGAATTTGGGAGAGAACTCTTTATTTATCCAATCTTGCATTTGAGTTATGAATTAGTTTTTGATTCGTTTATAAATGAGAGGTCCTAATATATTTATACTATTTCATCCCCAAATGGCTGGTTGTGATTCATTTAATTTAATGGTTGGTAGAAACTCTCTAGAATCCTCCAAGAATATTCCCTAAAATATTCAACTTGGTTTTTATAAGAGAAGTTTGTAGTAGCTTTCTAAATATAAAGCACTTTGATGTTATAGTTTTTCCTAATGATTCTAATCAAACTCTTCATACCCTTGTTGAATTTACGGTTGATTCTTGTCAAATTTCTGGACAAGCTCTTAACAAACAGAAAAGTGCCTTCGTTGTTGGTAATGATATGCCTCAATATAGGATCCAAAGAATTGCTAATCACACCCATTTTCAATATCAACTTCTTATCACTTATTTGGGTGCACCTTTATATAAAAGACACAAAAAGGACTTTTTTCTCTTAGTCTGCTTCAAAACATGCAAAAAAGGGTGGCTGGATGGGCTGGTAAAATTATTTCATTTGGAGGCAGACTTATGTTAATCAAAAGCACCCTTAATTCAATGTTTTTACATCTTGTGCAAGTTATTAAACCCTCCAAATACATTGTGCACAAACTAGACCAAATAATGGCTAGATTTTTTTGGAGTTCCACTGATACACAAAAAAGGATTCATTGGATTGCATGGAAAAAGGCGTGCTCCCCCATCTCTAAGGGTGGTTTAGGTCTTCGAAATACTCATGATGTGATTACTGCATTTTCTATGAAATTATGGTGGAGATTTAGACTTAATAACTCTTTGTGGGCTATTTTCATGTATGTAGGTGGAATGCATGTGTTAGATTCCCTCTTTTCTTTGTGATAGCTTAATCTGGAAAAGAATGTGTAAAATTAGAAGTACTATGCAGTCACACACTGTTTGGACCCTTGGAAATGATAATATTAGTTTCTGGCATGACAATTGATATGAACCCCACCCCTTAATTGACGATGTTACTTATGGTAACTTTTCTGGATTGGAAAATGCCAATGTGGTAACATATATATATATATATATGTATATATATATATATATATGATTTGGTTCAAATGAGACCACCCTCCCTAGGTGAGACAGTGTGGACTCATCTTACCCATTGATCTTAAAAATTGAAGGGATGTGATTAATTCAGTTTTTTTAATTATTTCCTAATTTTCGCTATTTTAAGGGTAAGGTTGTAATTTTGGAAATCAAATTAGTGGTCCCAACGGTTTTTATGGGTTGAGATTGAAACTGCCGGATTTTGTGGCAGAATTTAAGGAAGCTGTTTTCTTTCCAAATATTTTTTATTTTACAGTATAGTTAGGGTTCTTCTACTTAGAGCTGTCAAAATGGGCTGGCGGGGCGGGCTGGCCCGCAACCCGCCAAAACCCGCCATTTGGCGGTGCGGGGTGGGCTGGCCCACCAAGATGGCGGGCCAAGAAAACCTTAACCCAATCCAACCCGCCTTGGGCCGCGGGTTGGACGGGCCGGCCCACACATAACAATTCTTTTTTATTTTCTTGAAAAATTAAAAGTTCTTAAATTAGCTTTGTTAGGTACTGCACAAGTCATGATATCATTTGTCTTTTTGGAGAACATTTGGACAGTAATATATTTTCAGCACATAATTTTGGTTCACACTGAAAGTTGAAACAATAGATACAGGGAGAAAGTTGGGGAATCTAGACTAATAACAATATGACATGTTTTCAGATTTGCATGAATTCTAGGTGGTGGTTTTAGAATGGCCTAATATTGTCTCTGCTCGACGGTTGGGGTTGCTGAGAGTTGTATTAATTGTGTAGATTTTCAGAAAATGATTAACTAAATTTTTGTAAATGATATGTTAAGTGAGTTAAGGACAGCCCACGGGCTGGCCTGCCCCGCCACGGGTTAGCCCGCCTCAACCCGCGGCCCAAAATGGGCCAGCCTCCTAGCGGGCCATTAAACCCTTAGCCCATCCCCACTACCTTTGGCAGGGCGGGGCGGGCTGCCCCGACGGGCCTAACCCATTTTGACAGCTCTACTTCTACTGCATAATTACATATCAAATAATGCATATTTAGTTGTTTTGTTGGCACTGTTTTACGAAAACAAGACATTATTGAATATAACGTACTGCATATTTCGTTATTCTACACTGCATAAATAGGTTCAATGTAATGTATATTTAGTTATGAAAATGAGGTGTTGCTTTTGGAAATTATAAAAATAGGATGTTACATAGTGTATTGCATATTTAGTTATTCCACACTGCATAGATAGTTTCTAGATAATGCATAGTTAGTTGATTTTGTTGCATAGTTTATGACATCTTGCATAGTTGGGTATACTATACTACATATTAGTTTTTTTACGATGCATAGATAGTTTTCAGATAATGCTTATTTAGTTGATTTTTGTTGCATATTTTCAAATATGTAATATCCTACAAATATATGCATCGTTTCATAAGTATATATGCACCGTTTCATAAGTATTTATACATCATTTTATAAGTATCTATGCATCGTCTTATTCGTGAAAATTGCAATTTTTTAAGAGTTGATGTTAATGGATAGTTTCGAGTTCTCCATCGATGTCTACACCATTGATGTTGTTGGGTAGAGTTTTTTCCACGACTGATGATTCATCATGCATCATGTTTCGAACATAAACGCATCTTCTTCACTTTTTTTATTTTTACGATTCGAGTTCTTCAAATTTGCGTTATTGGTGGAATTGTGAGAGAGAGAAAGAGAGAGAGAGAGAGAGAGAGAGAGAGAGAGAGAGAGAGAGAGAGAGAGACGTGAGAGAGAGGGAGGGAGAGAGACACGTGAGATGAGAGATGCATGAGAGAGAAAGAGGTTTGATTACATTTTTGTAACTACCTTATTATGTTATTTTACCCTATTACCCTTATGTTGATTAAATTAATGTTTTAATATAATTTTTATCCATTAAATCACAACCATTGATTAATAGTGAGAGATGATTGAGATTAGTCCATTGTGTCTCACCTAGAGATATTGTCTCACTTGATCCTCCCCCTATGTGTGTATATAAAACCCCAAATACTAAGTTTAAGGTTTTAGTCTTTCAAAAAAGTATATAAATATAATCATATATGTATCATACCGGAGTGACAATGATCTGCATTCAAACCAGTCGATTCCAAGGGTCCGTACAAATGACTGTTCCAGTTTCTATAACACAATGGACCAAAAAGCTAGGAAATAAATAGACTACGAGAGTGTTTGGTTAAACTAATTTAAAAAATCTTATAAGTTTCTACAATTTTATAAGATATTTTTAGAACTTATATGTGTTAGATTTTATTTTAAGAATAGTTTGTTGAAGTGTTTGGATAAAATAAGATGGTGTAGCATTTAAGATGTCAATAATGACAAATTTACAATTAAAGTTGTCAAAATTAAAGAATAACTTATTTTTAAAAAATTGGGATTCCCCACCTTTTTTGAAAATAATTTATAAGCTATCATAACATCTTATTTTATGATCTTATAAGATAATTTTTTAAGAAAATCCGAACAAGTTTAACTAGTTCGTGCAAAAAATAAAATATAAATATGAGATAAAAAAAATTCAAATAGTAGAAATTCAATTCATTGGTGTTCGACTCAATTCTTTCCAACCAATATAAATACAAATTCGAAAATTCAAATATGTTTGAACACGAATGTAGAGCTAGCAGCTATTTGACATACTAAATGTGCGCAAATATATAATTATTTAGTCAGACAGAGAAATTTGTCATATGTCTTTCTAGAAGTTGAGATTTATACAAGCCTCTTATCTGATAATATTAAATTAAAAATTTGAAAAAAGAAAAAAGAAATTGTATGTGCCTAATATATATGAAAATTAAATGAAATCAAAAATTATATTGTGGACAATATAATTTGTCTTCTTAAAATGTATTGTGTAGCTTCTGACTAATTATATATCCTTTCTTTTCTAACATATATAGGCATATATGTATTGGAAATTAGATACAATTTTATTAGAATTTCTAGCTAAGTAATACAAAACGTGGTGAACATTATATTATAAGATCTAACCAAAATTTAGACAAATAATTTAGCCTAATAATTTAGATATCAAATCCACATTGTGTGTAATCATCAATTAAAAAAAAACATTTAGATTTCTGTTTTGTCGGAGTTGGGTTTGGACGCATTGTGATCGTTGGCAAACTTTTGTTGCTCTTCAAATTTGCCGCCATTGCGGGCGAAAACTCTGTCGTCCAACCACTTGAGGATGTCGGAAAACACCGTATCTAGGTTTTCCGGCAACTCACCGTACGACAAAGAGTGCCACATTTGTGGATACAACTTGAAGGTTTTGTCCGCAGCGCAAGCAGATTCGTACAAGATTTTGCTCACAGATGGATCCGTCACTTTATCTTCTTCTCCGTGAAGTACAATGAATGGCAAAGAAACCTGTCCAGGTGATAAATACGTTTAGGCATGATTTTATAATTTTCATACGACGTTGAAATTTCGTACATATTAGATATATATATATATATATATATCTTTTATAAACGATACTTTGACAAATTCTAAAGAACTTTTTCATTAATAAAGCGATTTATTCTCAATTTATTTTCTAATTTAACAAAATTATACTATTTTAATTTGTTTTCTATTCAAAACTAATTTTATTATAATTCTAAGAATAATTTATTGAGCTCCCCCTAAAAATCTACTATGTTCTACGTGCATAGCGAGATAATATCCTGAAATAATAATATATTATACAAACAAAATTTGTAGCATAACCGATACTTTATCGAATTATTCCCAAATTATTCTAAATAATACATGAGACAATTTTAAAGGCTAACGAATAATTTCGAATCCCAGATGTGTTACTATATATTGTTGTGTGGGGTCACTCTTAGACCAACTATTTCGTTTGATAGAAATATTGGGTTTTTAATTTGTGATTCATCAATAAATATTGAATTATATTAAAAACATATAAATTAAATAAAATTAGTTAAGAGGACAAATTAAACTCACCTCTTGGAGTCTTCTCTCCAAATCCATGCTTGCAGTGTATAGTTGGTAGCTAGTTTGTAAACGAGGTCGGCCTTTGTATGTGTATGGATTGGACCTAACCTGTCACCATTTTTCATTTGTCATTAAGTCATAAACACAAATTTAATAGTCAAATAAATACATTAATTATTTAATAAATGGAGAGAGAGTAAATTAGGAACCGGCTCAAATAAAATAATTTGACGGTTTAATATTTTTGACAAAAATTAAACTAAAGATTAGGGATAATTACAAAAACACCCCTGAGGTTCGACCTAATTACAAAAAAACTCAGAAATTTCTGAAAATTATTAAAACAAAATCCTCTAGGTTTAATTTGATATGTCTGACATTCTCCCTTCATATGCGAAAAAACCTCTGTTGTAAAAATCTCCGCCTAGGCGCTAGCTAGCTCCCCCTTGTCCACCTACAATTTTTTTTTCCGATTAGGCCCGCTAATCCCGTCCCAGTCCGCCCCGCTAACTGCCCGCCAGGCCAGCCTCAGCACTGCCGCGTAGCGCTTTTTACATTATTGGAAAAAATATATCAAAAGTTCTCTTTACATTTATCAAAATATTACAGTTATCCACTTAAATTTAAGACACAACCAAACCTCAAGAAAGGGGTTTTATGTAATTTTCAAAAACTTCTTGATTTTTTTTGTAATAAGCCCAAAATTTAGGGGCCTTTTTGTAATTATTCCTAAAGATTATTAGGTCAAAATAGTTATTACCTCTTGTCTCACTTGTGGGTCCCTGAAGGCAATGTCAACGATGTCTGGAGTTGGGGTAATTTTCCATGTGGGGATGATGCGAGCCAAAGAAGTCAAAACTTTTATCACCAATGGGTTTGGTTTCATTTCATCAGCAATCTGCAATTATAAAATAATTAGTTGATAATTAATCATATTTCTACTCTTCAAAATTTAATTTCTCAATCAAGACAAAAAAATAATATTGTTTCTTATAGAAAATACTTGATTCGAGAAAAACTTTCACTCCAAAGGTTAATTAAGTACATGAGGTCAAAGTGTGGCTGCGATAATTTTAAAATCTAGTCGTTTTTCATAAAAAAATGAGGTAATTACGAATAAGTTTGAAAACTATTTTGGATTTTGACCAAGTTGAACGCTATTCCATTTTTATTGTAATTTCATAAATATATGTCAAGTGTATCATAATTTTGACCACACATAAACTTTATATTTCATATAGGTAGTGTTTCATGTATTATTCTAAGAGGGTGTTTGACTAAATTTATTTCAAAAATCTTATAAATTCCCACAATTATGAGATATTTTGAGAGCTTATACGATGCTAGATTTATTTTGAAAATAAGTTGTTGAAATGTTTGGATAAAATAAGATGGTGAAACTTATAAATTATAATATGTTAGTAATAATATTTTTGTAATTAAAATGGTTGTAAAGGAGATTGTTAAAATAAGATCTTATTTTGAAAATAAGTTAACCTCCTACTTTAAAAAAAAAAGAACTTATAAGCTCCTAACAACTAACACTTTATTTTGTGAGCTAATAAGATATTTTCTACATAAATTTATCAAATACTTTTAGAGGGCTTATAAGCTCTTAAAATTTTATTTGAGCTTATAAGCTCAACCAAACATCCTCTAAACATCACTAGCACACTGTACATACACATCAATGCAAGTATATAAAATAGACCACTGTTGTGTACTTTTCGTGCATAAAATAATCGACATGTATTGACCATACCATAATGAAGATAAAACATAATTCAAAATAAGGGTTCTACTATAATTTTGACCATATTAGAGTAAAATTTCAACCCGTACCCATCCTAATAGTGATATCGTCAAATTTAAGCATAAACATCCCCCAAACAAAATAAGAAATTTTAAGTTATTGTCAAATTTGGACAAATTAAGTACCTTACACATAGGAGCAACTAGGACGGCCCCGTCCCAGTAACCTGGTTTCTTCCTATGTAAACGTAGAGCCATTGCCCCTCCCATTGATTCTCCCATAATTTTTCTCATCTTGTTTCTGTTTTCTTTCTTTTCTGCATTTTCATCAAACTAAAGAATTAAATAAAAAAATCAAGTCAAAATAAATGTCCTAATTATAAGCCAACAACTAAGAAATTCGTTAAACCTTTGATTCGTTTTTTTTTGTCTGAATTAAGATTTGTTGAACGCAAAACGACAGCAGCCACCAATGACTTAGTCAAGTCAGAAATGGTAGTCGTCTCGCCTATCACACGAATACTTATTTTTTTCTTGAAAATAGTAAATGAAACGATATTTTTAAATTTTTAGAAGAACAATTTTTTAAAATTTAAAATTATATACATGAAGTATATATTAATTCCTAGCTCCATACACGAAGTGTATCATGTATAACTTGTCACCACAGTGAATGAACCACTTATACGACCTTTTCTTCGCCAAACATGATAGGATCAACGACTATAATACTTTGTCCGAACCGTTAGTTGACCTAACAGAATTTGCTGACCTAATCAAATATTTTATGCAATTACATCCCTCAAGTTTTATAAATATTACAATAGCCAACTTTTCATTAGTTGGTGTTATTTGTATATTTAGTAAAATTGAAAGATGTAATTGTAAAATATTTAATGAAGTCAGCAAAGTACTCCGTTAATTCAACTAACACTCTAATTAGGGGTGTAAACGAGTCGAGTCGAGCCGAACATAGTGTTGTTCAAGCTTGTTTGAATTTTAACCGAAGTTCAAAAATTGTGTTTGAGCTTGGTTTGATTATTAATCAAATCGAGCTTTAGTCGAGCCGGACACGAATCGAGCTCGAGTAGATTGATATCTTTACATAATTTTATTCTTTTTTTACCAATCGAGTCAAGCTCGAGCCGGGCTTTACAACTTATCGAATGGAAAAATGTATTCAAGTTTGGTTCGTTATGTTAACGAACCGAGCTTTTAACGATCGATCTCGAATCGAGTATCGAGTAGTTTGGTTCGTTCTTCAGCCCGAACTCTAATTAGACACAATCAAACTTCATGGACGGTTTTGTAATTTTGAAACCTCCCCGCATTTTTTCTTATAATCACCCCAAACCTTATGGGTAATATTTGTAATTATTCCTAAAAATTTTGGTGTTTTTTATTTTTACCAGAAATAGTGGTGAAGTGTTCGGAGAGGTCATCAACAAGATCATCAAATTTGGGGATTAATCCTTGTAGCCCAGATGATTTTCCATGGCCTTCACAGTCGATGCCATGAACCTCGTATCCTGCCTTAATCAATCGACGCGCACAATCTGTTCAAATCAAAATTAAATCAATCAATTACTCAAATCAAACGGACTAAAATCATCCACCTCTATATACCTTTTCATGCTTTAATTAGGTTAATGTAATACTAGGTGTTAGTTACAAAATTACTCCTGAGATTTAACCTAAGTAAAAAAAAAAAACCAATTATCTTTTAAAATCACTGTTACCTAGAGAAGTCAATTTAGGTCCTGCCCGAATATAAGGCCAGATTGGGCCAAGAATTTCCAGGACCGATTTTCCCCTATAGCCTGTTAGGCCGGGCCAGATCGACACCTCTATAGATACCCTTGACAGTTATTTTTAGCTTATAAAATTACCCCGAGGTTTAGTCTAATTACAAAAAAATTCAATTATCTTTTAAAATTACAGATACCCCTGACATTTGTTTTTAGCATACAAAATTGCGCCCTCAAGAGGCCTCACGAGGGGGTTATTTTGTAATTGCGCTGAACCTGAGGGCTACTTTTTGTAATTAACCCAAATACTAAGGATTTTGTAGTAAAGGATACCTCTCATAGAGATGCTACACTCCATGGCATATCCATGGCACAAGAATATCAAAGCTTTTGGCTCGTCGTAATTTGCAGGTGACCATCTACACGTGAAAAGCTTTACTCCTCGCGAATTTACTATATATTCCTGTTAAATTAAATTAATATATAAGATTAAAATTCATTAAAAGAAACAAGAAAAAAATTATCATATTCATACAAGAAAAATTAAGAGACTGGTTTACCTCTTCATATTTGGTGTCGCCTATATGATTCTCCTGAAAAAAAAAATCTTATTGATCAGCCAAAATGGTTTTAAATTTTGAAAACAGAAAACGAATAATTAATTATACGTATTACGTACCATAAGAATTGATGGATATTTTTTGGGGAAAAATTGGAGAAAATTAGAGAAGAGCAAGAGGGAGAAGTAATAGAATAGTTAGTTGAAGGTGCAAAGATTGCTTTTTTTGTGCAAGAATTGAAAAATTCAATTAGGAAAGATACAAATTAAAGAAAATGTTAGTTATAACAAAGAAAGAAGAGTAATTGATTGGACTATTGGGAGAAAAATCAGGGGAATATGATCAGAAATGTACGTGAAGATAAGAAATATATGGATGGGCCGGTATTTATAGGGGTAGTGAGCCATGAAAATTGAAATGTTTGATTGTGACAACCAAAAACCAATACTTGACTTCAATTTTTTTTTTTTTTTTAATTTGGTCCACTGATTTAGTCTTATTTTTTTTTCAATATCATGTATATTTTTTCACTTGATTATTTGATTATGCAAATTATCTGAAAAGATTTTTTTTAGTAAAATGGGGGATAATAGGAGAGGGGACAACCACACTCGTATGAAATCGAACCCGAGTCAATTGCATATACAACACAAGAGACTCTACTACTGGAGCACAAGATTAATCCCAATTATGTGAAAAGATTCAAAGGGTTAATGATTTGAATTTAAAGAATAATAAAGGATTGAAAGAATTGTAGTTGAATAAGAAAATTACATTCCATATTGGAATATAAGATTTTATGTCTATCTAATTCATTGTATTTATTAAATAAATGTCGATAATTTACCAAATCTGGACGGATGAGTTTCAAGGAAAGAAGCTAGACGAATTTTGAGGAGATATTGCTGATTAGGCCTAATTAGGGAAAAAAAAATATTTTTTTATAGCAATTTGGCCTTCTTGATTTAGCAATTTGTTTTACAAAAAAAAAAAAAAAAAAAAAGAGTTGTGGTTAAAATACGATTACATCTCTTATTGTAGTATTGGAAACTTAATTTCCATGTAATCTTTATTTTACTAGGAAAATTGATATCACCTCATTTCCAAATATATAATTCAGTTTGACTTTTCACGTAGATTAAGAAAAGTATTATAAACTACAAATATACTCAATATTTACTTGATTTACCCTTATTTAATAAATTTATAAAATAATTATTAAATAGTGTTATAATAGTAAAAGAATAGAAAATGTGCTATTAATTAAGTGTAGAAAGTGACTATATGTTTGGAACATCCCACAACGGAATAGTGGACTATATATTTGGAATGGAAATAGTATATGATTCCGGGAAGCAGTGGGACTGATGAGATTTGATCTTAGATCAATAATCTTTATTACAAATGTTCAACTAACTGAGCTACAATATTCAATTCTCTATGATTTATATACCTTAATGTAATATCAATTACGTAATTGAGAATCTCTCTAGAAAAAAACAAGGGAAAGGGGTGAATAATACAATATTTTCTCTTTAGACAATAAATGACGCACACATATGCTATGTTCCGGACTAGATTTCCTTTTTCCAATTTTCTGCTCAACGAATAACACGTGCCATTTAGATAAATATTGTTAGATAATTATTTTAATACATCTATGTGTGTCATTCACCCTAAAGATGGTATATGAAGTAGAACTATAAAGCACAAACACTTCTGTGAGAATGGCGGATGTACTCGTACACCTACCAGATACAATACTTTATCTGATACTCCATGGATACATATTATCTATAGTATTCAATTGGAGAAAAAAATAAATTGGCTTAAACATCCCAATTTTCGAAAAAAATAAAGTCACATCCATATGAATTCGTATAAATACATAGTTGGATAGAGATACTATTTATTATATTGCTTATATTATTCAATATATTTTATGTGTGTCTATGTGAGTTATCGCATTTCAAATTTGAGCATTTATGAAATTTTAGTTTTTATGCGTGAAATAATATTTTTTAAATTATAATTAGTACATCTATATTTTTAATAGTATAAAAATATATAATTTCATATGTAGATATATATCGTACATGTATCCTTAAAATTTCAAAATATGATGTATTCTCACACCCATGTTGTATCGTACATGTGTCATGTACCAATATCAATGCTTCATGCATGTAGAACAAGAAAATGAAACAAGAAATCTGAAATATGCTATGGCCTAGAGGATCAATATTGTACTCCCGTAGTTGAGACGTATGTTGTTAGGGCGATTGACCCAAATTCGAACTCATACGAGTGCATGTGTTCCTTTCCCTATTTTTTCCCATTAAAAAAAACTAATATGGCCTAGTGATATCTGTTGGGTAGAATATATCTGGAAGGTTTCTGTTTAGAAGAAAATGGTTGGGATTGTGTATAGACAAAGCCGAGGCCTGTATTGGATACAGTCTCCGCAAGATGAAAATGCCCCGTATACTAGTGTTTACGGTTCCGGCGCTCGCCTCTAAGATACAACGACTTATTCAGTTCCGATTAGCAGCACAACAAAACTGGAACAACAACGAACAACAAGTTGTTCTTTAACTTTCAAGCTTTTGAAGGTAGGAAGTCAATATGCTCGTATGATGCAAATGACAGGTTATTATTTGAGTTTTTCGTGTTCATCTGCAGGGGCTCCAAAATTATAGGCAATGAAGTGCCCGTACGGAAAATCGCATCTGTAGGCTCGAAAAGGTACTTTTTCACCGAACAGACGCACCTGCGCATGAGAGCACGGCCTAGACGCACGGCGCCTGCCCCGTGCGTGTGGGCGCAGATTCTCGGCAGGTAGCACGACTCGACCGCACGAGTCGTGCTACCGCCCGTGTGCGGGGCCGAAAGTTCCCAGTTGGAGACTTGAAGCCCAAGCCCAAACCCAGGCCCAGGTCGGCGACGCGCGTGTGTGCTTTGAACCAAACCCACAAGCATGTAGGTCCTCACCCCTTTAAAAACTTGGGTGCCCCCAAGGGCCCCAACCCATATGTCCAACTTGGGATATATTAAGTGTGCAACTTTGCCTCCCTTTTCCTATGTGGGATGGAGCATCTCTCCTCCCCCACATTTTTCATTTTTCATACCATTTATTTGTATTAAGTGGCTAATTTCTAGCATTAATTTCTCATTCACCCGGAATCGGTTTTGAGAAATTCCAAATGCTATTCTCATCTACTATCTTAGTAGAATTTTTACAAATAATTTAATTCCATTTTTCACAAGTGGAAACCACTTAATTAATTGGTCAAAATCGGGTCAACACCCCATTTATCAAAGACCAATTCCAACAATATCAAGATGCATTAATACTATTGCGAAAAAAGAATTAAGAAAATATCTAAGGTTTAAATCTGAATTAGGGTGCGTCCTTCCTCACTTTAATATTTGATCATTAAAGTTCAACAATAATAAAACTAAAATTAAGGACATTTTTTTATTTAAAATATCTCACCAGTACTTAATCACATAATATTAAGCATAATCCACCGCCTTCCACCTGCTTTTCATTTTCAATAATATTGTATAACTACCGAGATTGTAATTTATTTTCGCCGGGTTATATTATATTCGATGAAAATGGTTTTTTAATTGTCACGCAAAGACTATCAATTTATGTATTTTTTTTTTCAAAAAAGAAATATACAATTAGATAATATTTGAAAACAATTCAATTTCAAGAAATATATATCTTATTGGTGTCCACTTGACCAATTGGCTGTGCTGATCTCATGTAATTTGCCCTTTGGTATAGTATAAGAGTATGAATTCCATAATTAGTAACTGGATTTTCTAAGTTTCATATGATACATCTAACACAAATTGCTGTCTTCATACTGGACTTCTGTGTGGAAAAAAAGGAAAATGATGTATAAATTTTGACTTTCTCTGAGTTGACTTCAACTTTGTTTTCCAAATTTAGAAAGTACATAATATTTATCTAATTATTGGATCACTACAAGAAAAAAAAACAGTTACCTACAAAAAAAATTTGTAGGTAAATATTAAGAAAATTGTAAATGTAGTTAAATCGTTTTAGTTAATATCATTGTAGGTAAATATTTACGTACATAATATAAATTTGTTGGTAAATACCTACAGTATTTCTGTCGGTAATCTAAAAACTGACGGTGATCTATCGATATAATTTGGAAAAAATAATTTTTTTTATTTTGTCGGTATTATGTAGGTAATTGTAAAATTTTGTGACAAAATCATTTATGTCGGTAAACTGGAATTTTCTTGTAGTGAATATCTAGAGTATAGCTTCCAGCTCGGCTAAGCAAGAACCTTGAGATGGAAACCGTCGTTGTAGCTTGTTGGGGGAAAATCGACACAAGACACACAAATAGGAGCAACCCAACCCGCTGCTTTCACCTGCTTCCGGTGACAACTACCACTGGAGTACGCAGCCGAACAACCGCAGAGGGCTTCCGGCGATCTTCGACCAAGAAGGCATTCGATAGGAAGGCCGACCTAATTAGTAAAATGTGAGAATGAGCGGACAACGGCTTCAGAAATGCCTTTTAAGAACAGCCGGTTGGCCAAGCAAGCAACTATTTATTGGAAAGCTCTAGTAAGACTTCTTCCCGTGTGGAGCTAGCATGGGCCTCCCATTCGGTATCAAGACTAAGAGCCCGTCTATCCTTATCTTATAGAGTTCAGTTTAGTGCTTATTACGAATATTACATCCATTTAGGATTCAATGATGAGAAAAGAAAGGATAAATCAATCATCCCCATTTAATTCAATGGTTAAGAATAGATCAAATGCTGCTATATAATGAATTATGTTAACTATTATTATTATTATTACTATTATCATCATCATTATTATCGAGCTGAAGACAATCTAGTATTTTTTTTCAAAAAAAAAAGACAATCGAGTCGTTAGGAGCATTAATAATGAATCCTACTGTGTAAATTCACGTATGGAACTTTTGTGTTTATGATTTAAGTTTATGATGAACATTGGATTTACTTAAAGATGCTCGTAGGTAATTGATGTTGCACAAATTCACATAGAACGAATTCCTCCAAATTTATAGTCAGGAATGTAAATATTCATGTGAGATCCGGCCTACAACACGACCAAATTTTAGAATGATCCCGTATTGTCCAGGAAAAACTCCTCCCATAATAAGTCAACGAATTGATTTAGAGATGATCCAAAAGGATTAGAGCATTGAGAAACATGTGTACCTTGTAAATGGGATGAAATAGACTATCTGTTGTCTGAACTTGGGTCTCGTGGCATGTATGAAGTTTTGAACCTCATGGGGCATTAATATAAGAATAAATTCAATCATGGGCTAAATTAATAGTTTGGCTGATATTAGAAATTATTAAAAATAAAGGGAAAAGGACACAAATACCCGATTTTGGAGACCCAATACCAGCAAAATACCCACCCGGCAGGGATGTTTCACAAAAATGCCCGATTTGGCCAAATTGTTCCCAAATATACCCAACTCAAACAGATTCCGGACAAAACTACCCAATCTTCCAAGATGCATCTTCGATGAATTGCAGCGTTTCCCCTCCAAAAATCACGGTCTTTGGTCACGGCGGGATCTACGATCAAAAATACAATCCCGAATACTAACGAAAAGCAGGAGGAAGGCACAGATTCGAGGAAACACGGATCGAAGGGAAAAAAACTCGATTGTTAGAGATCACAATTCAAGATCAATATCGAGGAAGAAGAAGACCAAATGAGGGTAAAAAACGCGATTTGTTTATCTTGTTTCGAAAATACCTTATTTAGATATATTTCATGATTTCTGATTGAAATTTAGGATTCAATGTGTATTGGTGAGATTGACATTGAATTGAACCGAGTAATTTTGCATGCATATCCAAAAACCTGGAAGTTGTAAGCTTCAAAATACTTATTTAGTTCGAATTATGATCCAAAATCCTACAAACATTGCTTACCGTGATTATTTAAGAATAAAACGTGTCGTCTGGAAAAAAGCGAATGCGATACATTTCGTCATTGTTTCACATATGTTTCTTTCTTGTTTCACATATGTTTTTTTATGTTTCACAATTGTTTCGTTGACTTGCTTCTTGACATACATAAACATTGTTTCATTCATGTTTCATTTATGTTTCGTTTATGTTTCACTTAGCCGCCTATTCATCGAAATCCACGGTTGGATGGAGCAAATCCCAAATTGTAGTATACCACAATGGACAATGGGGAGAAAATGGAAGTACGGGAACTTTGAGATAACAGGAATACTCATTCCATGGACAACACATTCAAAGACACTAAAGGGGATCTTAGAACAACAAATTCAATACAAGAAAGATATGGAAGATATGCAGATTAGATACAAAGTGTGAGAGACTCGCCACCATTGAAAATAGAAAGTGATTACAATCTCAAATTCTACCGGAAGTGAAAAGCAAAGAAACGGATTGGATGAAGTTCCCTTTGTGCATAGATATAGTAAACGAATCGAGCTTGGAAATAACAACACAACAAAATGTGAAGGAACCAAAGATCATACATGTTTCAACAAATGTCATTTGTTTTCTTTGTTGTTTCATACATGTTTCATTTATGTTTTTTATATGTTTCACTTAGCCAATTTTTCATTGCATTCTACGATTGCATGGTGAAAATCTCGGTTGTGGTATGCCACAGTGGACAATAGGAAGAAAATAGAGAGTATACCAACTTTGAGATAACAAGAATAATGATTCGATGTCTTCGCACATTGGTGCCCTAAAAGAAATCTTGGAACAATAAATTCAATTCAGAAAATTTGAGCTTAATTGTCCATCATCGGCTCACGAGAAATAGACACGACTCCTTCATCGGACCAAAAAATACTTTGTATTGACTTTCAACATCGTAGAATTATTGAATGCATCAACTATAGCGGTGAAAGACCTACTAGTAACAACTTTGCTACGACAAGATGTGAGATCTTTAGTTCAAGATTACGCATGTAGACTTACATTGACAATTCTCTAAAACTACTAGTAAAATTACATTTGGCATGCTCAACTCTGCGATTCTCGATGCATATGATCTTCTTAATCATGTTCTTGGAGTTTCTTCCGTCCCCAAATGTTGCTCACTAATTCGGATGGAACTTCCTTTTTGAATCCTTATTTTGATCGAATTAAATGATAAACATCTCTCGCATGTCTTTTTTCCTCGATCACCTCTCCAAAGTTGCCTCATGTAATTTTTCTTACTATTACGATTGAGATCGGCATGCTTTGAAAGCCGCGATATCATTCTCTTTCTCCCACACATGTTTACCAACTCGATGCAAATCTAACGCTTACTCGAATAAAGGTTCTAAATCAATGTAATCATATTTGGATGAGGTAAAACTTCTTTCTTATGTAAATGAAAGCGTAAAACATATCACATGAACTAAAAAGTCAAGACTATATGGGAAAAACTACACTATTTCTCTAAATTTAAAAGCAATTTACTACAAACTTTTATCACATGATCCCCCTGTTTCACAATTGTTTCTTACATGTTTCATTTATGTTTCTTACATGTTTCAACTGATTACATCATCATTAAGATTTACGTAACAACAATTCTCTAAAATCATTAGGAAATGGAGGTAGAAACTCAATGTCGTTGTCATCGTCATCACTATTTTACAGCTTCAACTTAGCATGATTGTAAAGCAGATTACTGAGTCTTGCTTGTTCATTCTCTATCTTGAATGCTTCAACGTCCATAACCTTACCAACAACGACATAACAAGCAACAAAAAATCCCACATTTACTACAAAAGAAATAAAAAAAATACACAGTCAGATAGATAACACAACAAATTAAAAACAATAAAAAAAAGAACAAATATATGGAAAATACATAAAAGAACAAAAGAAACATAAAAGAAACAACTTCGAAACAACATCGAAACAAACGAAAAACTTCAAATCACAAAATAATAAAAAAAACACGAGAAAATTGGGTTCACCTCCACCGTAAGTAATTAAACCTCTTCCCCGCCACCACCCCGAGGACCACGTCAAATTCAAATCACCGAACCACTTTTTCATGTCCATCAACACTCTCCCGATTCGTCATTCTTTCTCCTTCCGGATCTTATAAAGCTCGCTTGATAGGCTGCGTCGTAAGGAGCAAAAGTCGAACACACGGCGAAGTCGTGGCTCAAGTGTTTGGCGGCTCGTAATCTCGTGACGGACAAAACGGCGACATCGCGGTGGTGAACAATTCTTTAGCTAATTCAGTGCTCACCACCAGGGCTCGACATACGCCGAGCCGGATTGTGAAAGTGGGTTGTATTTATCGCCCGGAAAGCTAGGTTTATGTGAGGAAGTTCGGCGGGAGTCGCCAGGCATGAGGTGGAGGTGGCTGTAAAAAAGTCGTGCGTCGTCGGCCGGGTGGCGCTATTTGGTTTTTGGCTTAGCCGTCTTGACGGAGCGATATGTAATAGAGGAAAGAAGCAAAGCGTGCATAGATGGAAGAGCCGAAATATTCCATGGTTAGGTATTATTTGGATTCTATGGAAATGAAAGAAATTGAAGGAGGGTAAAAAACTGAAAGGAAAAGTAATAGGGTGGGTATATTTGTGAAGTCCAGGACCGGGTTGGGTAGATTTGTGATAGGTGGGTATTTTTGTTTTTTTTTTTAAAAATCAAGGTATTCTATGTAATTTCCTCAAAAATAAAAGTAAATAATTTGAAATTACCCATATCAAGTACCTAGAGCTGGTAATTGAGTCCGGCCATGATAAGGCCAGACTGGGCCATGAATTTGTAGTTCCGAAAAGGACCGAACCTACTTAAAACGACCCAATGGGCCAAATGGCCGTGGTTGGCCCGACTGGCTTGAGAAAAAAATGCAAAATACATTACATGGCTCAGATTGGGCCATAAAATATTGGGCCCATGAAATTTTGGCCCGACATGGCCTAGCCCGATTTTGCTCTTTGGCCTGGTTGGCTAGTACCGGGCAGACCCGACCGGCCTAATTTCCAACTCTACAAGTACTAGAGGTGGCAATGGATCGGCCCGACCTAATGGGCCATGCGAGAAAATTGGGTCGGACTGGGTCAAGCCAAGTTCTAGTCACACCTCGATTTTCATAGCCCAACCCAGCCGCGAGCCATTGGACCAAACCAACCCAAATTAAATATTAAAAAAAACTATTTAAAAAGCCAAATACTTCATACTAATCAACAAAATCCATTACGGCACCACCAACTTAACATAAAAACACTACATAATGATACAAATTGACAATTTAGGAAAAAGAAAACTTTTCAGAAAACCAAAAGCTGTTATACTAATCAAACCAAACAGCAAACCCATCATTTTGGTTTGTGCCTTTGTTGGTTTGACTGAGTTCGTTGCGCGCTAGAGACTGGATTGCTGGGCTAAAGAAATATTAACTGCAATTTTTTTTTCATTAAATATTGTGGGGCTTGAGCTAGCCCCCCAAAAAACGGACTTTTTTTGGCCCGATCCAATTGGCCTACTGGATCAGGCCATTTAGGCCTCAATTTTTTTCGGACCTTAAAAAGTCAGACTTAATCCAACCCTATATACAAGGCTGATCCAATTTGCCAGCTCTAATAAATACCAGAAAGAAACTTTTCCCCCTTTTTGTTTTGGAAGTATGTTTTCATGTATTGTTGAAAATATTATTGTTATATATACATATATCTATATATTACTATATACTTATATTCATAATATTATTCAGTTACTCTCAAAAGTATATATAAATGCTACATGGTTTCAAATTGTTGTGCTATTCCAGACCCACCAACCTTATTGGGCCAACAGTATCAATTATTCTGAATCATTTTCTAAAGCCCAACCAATACCAATTACTGTTGGGATTCACAGAAAAGCGCCTTCCATGCATCAGGTAGACCCATCAATTTGTTTTATGTTTTAATCACGCAAGTATGCAACACTTGCCTCAAAAAATAAAACATTAAATATTCTTTATACTATGTTACCCTCCCAAGCAGAGGTGTCAAACTGGTCAGGCCGAGTCGGTAGCAGCCCACCAAGCCAAAGCAAAAAATTGGGCTGGGTAATAACAACATTTCCACTATTTATTTGAGCCCAGCCCAAGAAAATACAAAGGAAAATCGGACAAAGCAAAAAAAACGGGTCGGGTCAAATAACAACTTGTCCACTATTTTTTGGAGCCAACCCACGAAAATACAAAAAAAAAATCGGGTCGATCATACTGGCCTGATTTTCAGGCCTAATGGGTCGGACCAAAAAGTCCGGCTCATTTCGGGCCTGAGAAAAACATAGTCCAATCCGATCATTTTATCTAGACAGTTGGGTTAGCCCATCGGACCGGACCAAAATTGATAGTTCTACATACAATTTTCAATACTTCAAGCTCCAACTTTCTAAAACCCTAAACTTAGAAAACATAACAAAATAGAAGGTTGAGATAATTATAAAAACTATCCCTAAGATTTGGGATAACTACAAAAAAATACAACAAAGTTCTAAAATTACAGAAATTCTTTTGAGGTTTGCTTTGGTCTTATATATTACTGCAACCGTTATTAGCCCGACGGAATTCATCTGCGATTGAAAATTCGTGAATGAGTTTTATTTCTTGAAAGATGTCAATACGTAGAGTACACAAATTCAATAGAAATAATATCATAAGTACATATGCATATACTACTGACACCATTTAAAATATACAAGACAAAAATTATAATTTTACAGTAAATCGATTTCTATTACTGATGGGCTCAACATAGTTTTTATTATTATGAATATATATATATATATATATATATATATATGGAGAGGGTTATACGAGACCACCTCATAGGGTGAGTCCATATGGACCAATCCTAGCCATATATCTAATTTTTTCAAGGGTTGCGATTTAAGAGGCAAAATTACATATTACAAGCTTGTTAATTAAACACAGGGGTAAATTAGTCATCCTCTCAAATCAATATTCATGGGATTCACGGTATTCATGGGATTCACGCAATCCTTCCAAATCTCAAAACAAAATCACGTAACAAACCTACTGCTTCTTCTTCAACATACTACTATGAAAAATCATTCATCTTTCTTATGAAGATGTAATTTGTTGCTTATATAGATGTGTCATGGTGCTTTTAGATATATTAACTACATAAGCAAGTCATTAGCAACAAATCCATACTACATAAGCAACAAATCTATACTACATATGCAACGAATATACACTATGTATGCACTCTGGATATATTAACTACATAAGCAAGTCATAAGCAACAACCCCATATTACATAAAGCGTGAAACTTATACTACATAAACAACGAATATACACAACGTATGCACCACAATTACATTAACTACATAAGTAAGTCATAAGCAACAAACTCATACTACATAAGCAAAAGTCATACTACATAAGCAGCAATGAATATACACTACAAATGCACCACGGATACATTAACTACATAAGCAAGTCATAAGCAACAAACTCATACTACACAAGCAAGCGAATATACACTACATATGCAACACAAATATATTAACTATATAAGCAAGTAATAAGCAACAATCCTATACTACATAAGCAACAAATATACACTACATATGCAATACAAATATGATTAAATTACACATGCAATATGGTTATACTACACATGCAATATGATTATATTACATAAGCAGTTAACAATAGAATACACTGGAGATAAAAAAAAGTGAACATGAGGGATATGGGTTACTCAATAACTGAAACCACGTGCCGCGTGAAAGGAGGAAACAAATTGAACGTGATTGAGATCTCATCAAATCTCAATAACTGATTCTATATTATAAAATGACCACCCTACCCTTTTTAGTTGTTGAAACAAAAAAAATAAATATAAAACCCCCTAAAAATCTGGACCACCCAAAAATATTAATCTATGGTTAGGATTGGGTCCTATGGACTCACCCCAAATGGGAGGACCTATTTGATCCATATCCTATATATATATATATATATATATATATATATATATATGATATGGATCAAATAGGTCATTCTATTTGGGGTGAGTCCATGGGGACACATCCTAACCATAGATCAACAATTTTGGGTGGTCAGATTTTTAGGCTTTTTTATGTTTATTTTTTTGTTTAAACAATTAAAAAAAGGTGGGGTGGTAATTTGGCACTTTAGAATCAGTTACTAAGATTTCATTCCCACTTTCACGCGATTTCACCCACTCTTCATGCATACTCTCTCTCCAGCGTTTCAGTTTCAAAAAAATTTCTCTGTTGCTTATGTAGTATAGGGTTGTTGCTTATGACTTGCTTATGTAGTTAATGTATCTGTGATGCATGTGTAGTGTATATTCATTGCTTATGTAGTATAGGCTTATCGCTTATGTAGTATGAGTTTGTTGCTTATAACTTGCTTATGTAGTTAATGTATTCGTGGTGCATACGTAGTTTATATTCGTTGCTTATGTAATATAGACTTGTTGCTTATATAGTATAAGTTTGTTGCTTATGATTTGCTTATGTAGTTAATGTATCTGTGGTGCATACATAGTGTATATTCGTTGCTTATGTAGTATAGACTTGTTGCTTATGTGGTATGGGTTTGTTGCTATGACTTGCTTATGTAGTTAATGTATTCGTGGTGCATACGTAGTGTATATTTGTTGCTTATGTAGTATCAGATTGTTGCTTATGTAGTATCGAATTATTGTTTATGACTTGCTTATGTAGTTAATGGTATATAAACCATGACACATCTACACAAGCAACAAATTACATCTTCATAAGCAAACTTTGAACTGAAGTCAAGCTCTAGCAACTATGGCAAATTGTCTGCAACATTTTTCACACAATAGTGCGTTGAAGAAAGATGATGAATGATTACACAGTAGTGCATTGAAGAAGAAGAAAGATGAGATTTGTTCACATTGAATTTGACGTGAGATTTGCATAGATTATGTGATCATAATGTGAACAGAATCCCATGAATATTGGGTAATTTTGTAGGATGACTAATTTACCCCTTTCTCTAATTACCAACATTTAATCTGAATTTTTAGCTCTAAAATCACAACCATTGAACAATCTAGATATGTGGCTAGAATTGGTCCCTATGGACTTACCCTAAGAGGTGGTCTCATATAACCCTCTCCATATATATATATATATATATATATATATATATATATATTTAAAAAAGCCTAAATGTCCAAATATAATGAAGTCCAACAAGAATTTTACTTATGGACTCAATGGGCCCATATGGTCCATGCACCATATACCACCAAATAATAACTCAGGCTTTCAGATACTATAAGTATCACCTCCAATTCCATTTCCAAGGTATGAAATTTATTTTCACAATATCTAGTCTTGTGAATTCTAGTTATTCTTTGGCTTTCTAATCTGACTTGAGCGTCGGAGGATTATCGCCGGGAAAAATCCCGGCGCCCTAACGACTAACGACTTGTTGTGTTGCGGCAAGAACTTGATTTACTGTAGACTTCATTTCAGGATTTTGAAGAATATAATGTTACCATCACATCAATTATGTATTGTATTGTCCAGGATAATATTTTGATCCTATTTGATGGGGGAAAGCCCAAAATCCCACTTTACCCTTAAAAATAGCCCAAATGACCTAAAAGAACATGATCCGCGCATTTTTATATGAGTTCCGACCCGAAGACCCGATTTGACTTTGACCCGATTCAGAGACCATTGATCTCACTATCTAACAGTAGAAAGGACATGTCATGATACCATTGATCTCCCTGTCAAAGAGTATATGGTAAGTAGATGCCACCCAAGTGGGTAGTGTCCAACTCCCGTAGGATTGTGACATTTATCCCATTTTGATTTTCTTTTTTTGATAAAAAAAAATACATGCATATATCATAGTGGGACACTTGGCAAAATCACTAGGGAGTGGACACAACCCACTTGGGTAGCATCAAACCCCCCAAAAGTATAATATGTCATCTAGGATGATGACATTTTACTTCACTGAAATGCCCACATGTTCTAGAATTGTCCATAAATATAATGCAACAATAACAAAATGGGAACTCTTTTACACTTATTACAATACACTTTCATAGTCTCTTCCTTTCTTAGACTTTTAAGAGGCCACCCCCAAAGCATGGTGTGTTCTTTATCTTTCAGGTCTGTTTTCCCAACTTGATTACCAAAATGATCTGATCTTACTGTCGAGATTCAGAGGTAATTACTGATGCGACTCAGTTGATTTGGGTGATCTGCTCTAGAAAACAACATCACTATCGTTAACTATTCAAGACTTTTAGTTGATCAACATAATAGCACACGTTAACATTGCATAATCCCCAAATATTTGATGAAGTGTAGAGACACAATATAATTTGAGCTACTTCTTCCATTAATGTAGAGTGTTTTTATTTTCATTATATCCCATATTTGAAAATTTAAATGTGCCTATAAATTTGAGACTTTTACCAAATAAATAACTAGTATTGGCGTACACATTTAAATTTTTCCATTTCTTTTGTCAAAGAAAAGATATCTCCATTTAAATGATGCCGATAAATGTGGACCTTTTCATTTTCATTTCTTATACGTGAGAAAAAGGCTCATAATCGTAGCATCATAAATTCATAACCATAAATTGTTGAGTGCAGCCTAGGTGTATCGTGGTCCGACATTTGATTCATTCGGAATATCCAGCAAATCACACCAATAAGATAATAAAATGGCGTGAGAATTTTCACAAAACCCGCCTACGTCCACGAGAGTTTTCGTTCTTTACTAATAAAGAATTTCTCGGTACAAAAAAATAAACCCCTTGAGTTTTATGGACCAAACCCAAGAAAATAAGACTCTCGTATAACCACTTTACTAGCTATCAAAGGACACTCTATCCGACCCCTTTGTATTACCCGAGAGAAAAATACCCCGAGTGTTTTCCCACACCTATCACAATTTGACTCACACAAATTAATCTTCTCAAGTATGTACACTCATTTTTCCTCTTCATACCTGGTTGGATGGCTAAGCAATTCATTTGCTTGCCATGTCTTTTTCCTCTGCTCCCCTAGTCTTTTCTATAATGTTTAATTCATTTATTTTATCTTTATTCTTTTTTTATTGTCCTCCAAATAAATTAGTAAATATGCATGGTTTCATCATAATAACTCAAATTTCAAAAAATAAAACTATAAGTAGTAATAGGGTATTAGGTAGAGTATGAATACTCGACCCTCCGACGCGTATGAGGATGAGTATGAAAATTGAATGCCTAATAAGGATGGGGATAGGGATGAGCATGGGGAAGAACATAATAAACGATGATGAGAATGGATAATATAGAGTTCTACTCGAATCCTACTTATGAGATATTAGAGTGCTCAGACAAACCACTATAACTACTTAACTAGAGCTAGCAAAATTTGGACCGACCCAAGTTCGCATATAGGATGAAGTTGGACTTCAATTTTTGAGGTTCGAAAAGGATCGAACCTACTTTGGCTCGCCTAAAATAGACCGAAGCCTGAATGGCCCGACCAAAAATACATGTATTGGGCTAGACTAGCCTACATGACAAGAAACGTGTCCCGACAAATTTCCGAGCCGACCCTATTTTGTCCAGTTTCTTATTTTATTTTGTATTTTAATAGATGAGATGTATGTCATTGTCACGTGTACAATAATACTAGTTGTTTGGACATACAACATCCATCTAGTATTAAAACACCATATGGTGGGGTGGAGGTCAGGGGTTCATATCCCTGCTCCATCAAATTGCTCCCCAGGGCATATGCGAGCTGGTGAAGATTTGATGGGAACTCATACTGAATAGCATCTGTGTGGGTTCGATTCGGGGAGAGATCGTTATTAGTAGATTGGGGGGTCGAATATAATTGTTCTCTTTACCAGGAGGATCACAGTTGTCGTCGTGACCGTCGAACAACTGGCCAAGTCGTCGTGCACATCCATGTTTCGCTGGCTGGGCAAGAATGAATGAGCGTTATTGTCGCCGAGCGTAGTCGGCGTAAAGCGCGAAAGCTGAGTTATCTAAAAATAAATAAAAAAATTGAAATAGCAATGTAACATCCATCTATATTGAAATATAAGATTACGAAATAGGGAATTTAATATAGCAAACACATGTTATGCCCAATACATTGTTTATTTAGTAAAATATTTGAAAATAATTGAAGATATTTATTTTATATAAAAATAAAATATATTTATTAATAAGCACCATGCCATCTTTGTCACCACTTACCAACTTTCAAACTGAAAAAGCGTCGTCTTCCTCGAGAACACTATACGTCCTTTTTCTCTCTGAAACATCACCATTTTATCTCTGCAAACTAGTATTCACAAAAAGTTAATTTAAACTGACCCCTTCGTCTCTTTCCATTGTCATCACAGAAAAAAATGTCATTTTCTTCAAACTCAGCTGAGCCGAAAACCCGGCCGGTCGGCGCCACCGAGCTCAGCTGGTGCAAGGCGGTTCCCGGCGGAACCGGCATAACCGTTCTCGCCCTCCTCCTCTCCAAACCCCCAAACACCCAATTTCTCCAAAATGCCCTCCGCAAACTTCAATTTTCCCACCCTATCCTCAACTCCAAACTCCACTTCGATCCGGCCTCATCCTCTTTCTCCTACTGCACGCCCCCATCTCCTTACATCCAAATCCAACCGTACGACCTCCAATCGACGTCCCAGATTCTCCAGGCCAATTTCCCCGACGAGTACAGCTCCATTTCTCCCCTGCACCTCTTACTCGAGCACGAAATGAACAGTAACTCGTGGCAAAATCCTGACCCTTCATCGGACACCGATCTATTCTTCGCTAGCTTGTACACTTTGGAGAATGGTAAGTATGTTGTGGCGCTTAGGCTGCACACTTCGGTCTGTGACAGGACATCGGCGGTGGGGTTGCTTAAGGAGTTGTTGGGGATGATGGAGGAGGAGGAGGGAGTGGAAATAGTAGAAATGGATCTGGAAAAAGTAAATAAAGTTAGTGTGGCGATTGAGGAGTATATTCCTTGTGGGAAGGGGAATAAGCCCTTTTGGGCTCGTGGGGTGGATATGTTAGGCTACTCCTTGAATTCTTTTAGGCTGTCAAATTTGAGTTTTGAGGATACAGTGTCACCAAGAATGTCTCGTGTTGTTAGGTTACAGATGAATGAAGAAGACACTGGTCGGATTCTATCTGTACGTGTTCTTGATGTTTTATGAGATTATTGAATTCTATTCGCATTATAATTCTTGATTTGTTGATATCTGTAAGCTAGACTGTTTTGCATTGGTTCTTCTGGTTTACTAGTTAATTGTAAGTGTAACTGACTTTATTTATCAAAGCAGAATAAGAAATTGGTTTTTAGACATGGTAGTAGTAGGATAGAAGGTTGCTTGAGACGATAACGGTCTATAACTCCTTGTTTGGTTTCTTTTAACTTTTATTTTGAAGCTGGTAGCTAGACCAAAGTGTGAAAATGGCTGATAATTTTCTTGTGCATTTAAGTATGCTTGATTAGTTCTTTTAGGGATGATCGATCATGTGTTCCCTTTCTATTCTTCTAGTTGGGATAGAATCAAGAGTCAGAATGATACATTTGACAGGGACCAAGGGAAGTTTTTTTCTGAATTTTGTCCCAACGGCTCAATGTACTGTCCTCGAAATCTCAAGTGTTCAATCATCTTGTATTTCATATCAAAGGGTTGGAATTCCATACAAAATCATTGACTAAAAGAGTAGAAGAATCATTATAACTCAGAACTAATCATCTTTGTTCTTATCTTAGTGCTGAAACCTAAGAATGCTTGTGGGAATACTGCCTGTGTGGAATTTCCAGATTTTTTTTTTCGCTGTAGATTATGTGTTTTTCATTTTCGGTTGGACAATCTTCAGCTTAGGGCTCTCTTCTTTCTGAGACTAGCTTCGTTCTAAACTGGCATGCCATTATCCAAATGTATGGTTTTGTTCCTTCCAACCCCAAAGGCATTAATTAAAATAAAGAAGGAAAAAGCTCGTATAAGGTATTTTCTACCTTAGTATACAATTCTATAGGGTGGTCACTCCTGAAGGAAAAAGCTCGGGTAAGCTCGGGTGGTCACTCCTGAAAAAAATTAAGTCAATAAAAAAAAGGAAGAATAGTTGAACAAATAAAAATTTGTTTATGTTAAATGACGAGACTTTGCAAGGGGTAATAAGAAGCTCAAGGCTTGGTGACAAAACTTTTCCATAAAAGAATGACCGAAGAAAAATTTAGTGACAAAGTCGTAAACCAGAAATTATTCAGTTAAGATATACTGCAGGCATTGTAAAGAATGTAAGTGGAGTATTGTGTGAGCTGCATTTATTCACTTGGGCTATCTGGTCATTGTGATCTCATGTTTTAAGTGAAATGGATTAGTTCTTTAATAGTCTCAAGCTTATTGACTTCAGTTTGGCATTACTTTGACAGAGTTGCAACAGTAAAGAGATAAAATTATCTGGTCTTTTAGCAGCAGCTGGTTTAATTGCATCTCATTCTTTAAAAGGGATTCCTGATGATCAATGGGAAAAGTACGCGGTTGCAACACTCATGGACTGCCGTTCTGTTCTCGATCCACCGCTTAGCAGCCACCATATTGGTAAGTTCCTTAAATTTCCTGTCAAATTGAGAATCATGGTGAGTCATGACGGCTAGCGTTAGTAGGAAATAGTAAAATGACTTATGTCGAAGCCCACTTTATTATCGAATCAAATTATGCAATCCCTTATGCCATTAAAACTAAGGGATAATTAAAAAAAGTACCTTGAGTTTTGACCTTATTACAAAAAGTACCCTTTAGGTTTGATTAAGTGTTAAAAATAAGGGGTAAATTGTAATATTTTTATAAATATGAGGGGAGATTTTGAAATGATTTTGCTTATGAAAGGTAAATGTAAGACAAAATAAAACCTCAAGTTTTTTTTTTTTTTTTTTTTTTTTTTTTTTTGTAAATTTGAAAGTTAGCTTGGTTAATTTTTGTAATTAGGCCAAACGTCAATGTACTTTTTGTAATTATCCCTAAAACTAATGAAAGGTAACGAACTTAGTTGCGTCGCCTTGTTTTTGGATTGGATAACTAGATAAATTCTTACAATGCTAAAAAATGTTTTCACTTTTCACCATAATTTTCAAAATGTTGCAGGATTTTATCACTCTGCCATTCTAAACACTCATGATGTTAAGGGAGGGGAAAGTTTGTGGGATTTGGCGAAACGAGTCCATTCGCCCTTACTTAACGCTAAGGACAAGAACAAGCATTTTTCGGACATGGCTGACCTCAACTTCTTGATGTGCAAGGCGATAGAGAACCCTGGTTTGACACCATCAGCATCACTCAGAACTTCATTAATATCCGTCTTTGAGGACCCCACGATCGATCGCTCCAACAAACTTCATCAGGTCATCGGATTAGAAGACTTCATCGGATGCGCCTCGATCCACGGTGTGGGGCCATCGATCGCAATATTCGACACGATAAGAGACGAAAAATTGGATTGTGCGTGTGTATTCCCGTTCCCGTTGCATTCGAGGGCGCAGATGGAGGAGGTTATAGATGAAATGAAAAGGGTTCTTTTGGATGGCACAAATTAATAAATAGACTGTTGTTGCTGTGGAGGACCAAGATTATCTGGTTTTCATAGAATAATTGTTATCTTGAAAAAGTGTGTTAATTTTTGGTCTTCCATTAGACAATGTATTCATTACTCCATCTTCAAAAAGGATATAAACCCTTCAGTTATGTTTCTTCATCTGTTCAGTTGTGGTTAAGCAATCTTGATGTAATGGCTCTATTCTATGAAACTTGAACAGGTCTTGTTTAGTGGTACTAACTATTTGACTCTCTCCTTCAACAATGTGACTGTTACTAAGTTACATAAGGGTGTAACTGATTGACCTTTCGTTCCTTTCATTTTTGTCAAAAATAAAAATGAATTTTAAGAATGTGATTAGATATGTGACGAAAATGTGATGTTGAAAACTGATGTGATGAGTGGCAAAACTAAAGGGGCCAAGGAGGTCATTGCCCCCCCCCCCCCTTCTTTTGAAAAAAGGGTATTTTGGTAATTCTTATTTTATAACCTTAAAAAATATAAAAAAAAATGAAAAATGGAATAAATCTTTAATCCACTCATTTTTCTTTTTTCCTTTTCATTTGTTAATTTTGAAAAATCTTTGAGATTTGGTAAATTTTTTCTCTTTTTGAAAATTTTGTACATTATCTTTTGCTGCATAAATTTTGTACATTTTCTTTAAGCTCCTCCAAAATTTTGTACATTTCCCCCCAATATTTTCTTTTAGAAGTATTTAGCAATGAAACTATTATGCAACAATTTCAAAATGTTATGATATATTGATGTACTTCTATTATGTTATTTCTTTTTTGAATATTAAGATGTAATTGAATTAATACATTAACTTAATATATTGTACTTTATTTTAAATATTAATATAAGTTGGGCCCTCCTACCCGATGTTTTTGGCTTCATCACTGTTTTTTTTTTTTTTTTTTTAATATAGAGAAACAACGATTGGATGCGATGGTCAAAATAAGGAAGAGTGGACAATATATCGTGATAGGAAAGTGTAATAATACCACTAGCATGAGGCTTAGTGGTATCGCTCACCCTTCAATGTAAGGGTGTTGCCGGAGTTCGAATCCGATATCAAAGTTTCTTTAAAATTTATCCCCTCCCATCCAACCAGTACTCCCAACTTATTAAAAAAATAGGAAAGTGTAATAATGATAGTTGATGTGTTTTTTTAGTGAATTATATTTAAATGATTTGCTAAAAAAAATAGTAAATGATTTATTTAAATGAAAATATAATTAAAGATTAATGAAATGATAGTGGACCCCAAAAATATTTGATTGGGATATTTGATTGTGGATGTGAAATATTAGAAGAGTAAGATATTTGATTGATGACGTGGAATAATGGGCCCACAAATATTTGGAACAAATGTACCGACCATTGTGGATGCCCTAAGTGGATGTGATTGATCATTGAAAAAATGAGAATGAATGAGTAATGTTTTTTTTTTTTTTTGGAATAATTCACATATGTTGGGAATTGGGATAAAAGAATTTTTGTATTGAAAATTTTACAAATATGCCTTCACAGAGAGAGAGTTTCAAACTTGTAATGTTTCATCTGTAGATAAATTTCCAGAAGATCAACAATGATCATATTGCTCCACCCCAAAAACTATTACAAAATTTGTTTTTTTCTCTAAGTATATCCGAAGAAAAGTTTCTCCAAGACATGCTCTAGTTTTCCTATTTCTGAACAACCTAAACAAATATTACAAACATGACATCCTCTCATGAACTCATGATCCTGAGGGATGATGATGAAAACCTTAAAAAAAAAAAAAAAAGAAAAAAAAAACTCGGCTCTAAATTTTCTAAAGAAACTCCTCTACCAACTCCCCAAAATCAAATCTCCCATTACAACATTCAACAGCACTAACAACTTCTTGAAATGCATTCACACTACATGGCACCACAAGTCCACTCCTTTGCTCAAATCCAAACTCATTATAGGCCTTATCCAACATTATCTTGAACAAAGGGTGTGAGAGGTAGCTAGTCGGGACAACAAATCTCTGTCGATCGTCCCCGACATACACAACGAAAGTTCCAGTGGGCGTCGTGGTGGCGGTGGGAGGGGACGCGCCGCCCTCATTGTCACCGAGCAAGCACTCGTAATGCGACGGCTTGCGGTCAACGGCATTGGTGATGACTTTGACTTTCTTGGCTAGTTTCTTCATTGAGCCAAGCTTTTTGCCTAGCATAATTGTTTGGAATTGGAGGGGGTGGAATTGGAGAGGGAGAGATGGTTGGAAGAGTGGTTTTCTTGATTGTTTTGTGTTGAGGCAAAGGGTGGGAGGGATGCTTTTGTAGTGTGTTGATAAAGGGACCAAAGAATTTGACTTTTTTTTTCTTAAATAAAAAAGATAGATTTTTTTTTAGTTTAGATTTGAGAATTTATGAAGTTTTTAAATTTGGATTTGAGAATTTATGATATAATGAGGTGGATTATTTGTCTCAAGGGAGTTCTTTCATTTACTTGACTTATCAATAGCTAAGAGCAATTAGTGATTAGTGACATCATTATACATATTAATATAAGGGATAATTACAAAAACTACCCCAACAGTGGCGGATGCACATGCAATCTTGAAAAAAATTAATAATAAATTTGTACCCCCATTTTTACAAAATGAATTAGAAAATTCAAATAAAATAATACAAATCCCCACAATAAAATTTCAAAAACTTAAAAGATTGACTTAATAACTTGAATATATAAACCATGTCAAAGGTCAAAACCTACAAAACTAAAAATATCAAAAAACAAAAATCTAATAATATCAATAATGTTACTAAAATTGTGTTTTGTTGTCTCTTGTTTTATTAATTATTCTAATTATTTCTTTTATATATGTATTAATTTTTCAAGTAGGATTACATGGTCAACTTTTAACAAATTTTTAAACAGCGTTTTGTTCTATGACTTTAAATTTTAAACAATATTTATATGCAATTTTTTTTTTAAAAAAAATTATCGTACCCTCATTTAAAAAATTTTGGATCCGCCACTGTACCCCAAGATTTATGCTAATTACAATAATAAAACTTTAGTTAAATTTCGAAATTACAAATACTCTTTAAAATACAATAATTAAAAACCTCGTCGAGGTTTGTATTTACTTAACAAATACTCGTCTTGTGGTGTAATTAATAAAATAGAACAATATATTAATTAGGTATTTATAATTTTGAAAGGTAACTGGTTTTTTTTGTAATTAAGCTAAATCTTAGGTGTTGTTTTTGTAATTAACACTTAATATAATATATATTATTTTAATAAATTGAGAATAGTGTTTGGAGGAGAGAGGATAAATTTCAAAGAAATTGAAAGATATTGGGTTCGAACCCCGGTTAATACCCTTATAAAGGGTAAACGATAATACTTGAGCTACATGCTCATGGTAAGTGGTAACACTTAATATAATATTTACATAAGCTAAGTATTAAAGAATGATCATACCAACTTTTTTTTTTTTTAATCTAAACCCTTTAGCAAATGATACATAATTTTCATTTTCTTTGTCCTTTGTCCTTTGCCATTGTAGATGGGAATCCTTGAGTAAAAAAGAAACTAATGGGTTAGTTATAACAGTTCTATAATTGAACAGAAAACCATATTTTAAGATTCAACTTCCTTATCAACCAAAAAAAGGGCAAACCATGATTGGTTTTTAAGTTCCCAAATACAAGGGAATCCCCAACACCCACCTCTCTTAGTTGAGGCAAGAATATAATTTTTTGTTTGGTGGACGGCTCAGTTAAATTAAAATTGGTGGATAACATAACTTGAAAAAAGAAAGTGGGAAACTATTGGATTACCCAATAAAAAAATGATTTTATGATATTTTATTTGGTTGATTTATAAATTAAAAAAAAAACTTTAGTCAAACTACCAACTTAAGAGTGTGGTGACCCATGAAGGGACATATGTTAGATTGGAAGATAAGTAAGCAAAGACGGCAAATTTCTTGCATAATACTTGATAGAAGATTTGCAAATGGCAAGAAAAATGGGCTTACAATTATTGGTTGAGATTTGGAAAATGTATGGTTGACATGATAAAAATTCCATTCACAATGGGACAGGCGTAGTAGGCATGTTGAGTGGGATCTAGCCGAACCTTCTCTATTAGTCTACAACGTTTACGGTAATATTCATGTTAAACGAGATGTATGTATATATGGGTAAGACCTAGTATTTCATTTTTCTTAAAAAATAGGATGTCGACGGTGGAATCCGGGGATTTCATGTGTCAAATAAAGAAAATGGTCAAGCTGTCTTGGATGAAAAAAAGATTGATTTTTTTTCCCAAAACGATAGAAATATATTCATTACTGAAAAAACTTACACTGCCAAATGGCCACCTTGAACATACATTGATACATTTCAAGGGGAGAACTCCGTACGAGAGGTATAACCACCGTAATTCGAGGGAGCAAAACAAGAAACAACTAAAAAAATACAAAACAAATGAAAACTAAGCACTCCATAGGAGATTAAACCACCCCCAAAAGGAGGACTAAGGCACTCCTCAAGGGAGATCCAACTCGAACAAATCCCAAGACGAGCTATATTACTGTTTTGCAAGATAGAAAATCTTGGCCCGACCTACGAGTTTCGCAAATCAATAGGAAAAAGACTCAAAAAAAATACAACAACATATAGCTAAAAGCCGAGAAAAAAAAACAAAAAAATAAAAGAGAGAAATGCTTCTCCCTCTCCCAAATCTACTGCAGCAACCCATCCTCTACTCAGCTCCGAAACACCTTCGTGAAGCTCCGACCCACTTTCACCCTGGACCAAAAATTCCGACCGCCTTCGTACGCCCAAGAGACCGGCATTGGTGGCCCTCCAATAGAAAACATGGAGGGGGAGGGGGAATAGAAGGGTGGGGCGGCTGAGGTTGAGGGAGGGAGGAGAAGAAAGTTTTGTGTTATGGTCTTTTTTGGTTAGAGAAAAGGGGGAGAAAAGTTAGAGAGAGAGGGTGACTCCAGTAAGATTTTTTATTTCAAAAAAAAAAGATTGAATTTAAAGTATGTAATAATGTGACCCAAATTAGTTATATGTGTATTCTATTAGCTAGAAGCAATAAATGCTCTCTTAAATGCTTTTATACCAAGATCAAACAACCCCCTTTCACTCATAAGCGAAGGTACTTATAGGAATAAATATCATATATATGTAATGCTACTAAGTGTAAACTTAAGTATATTACTAGGCGACTTGTCCAACCAATCTCATGGTCCTAAGGAAAGGGGTGTCAGACAGATGATTTGAGCGAGATTTGATGGACATTAATTACTAACATGAATTTAATGTATTTGACAATTTACTAAATGTCCCATTGGATCAAGACTCTTTAAATCCGTCAATATGGCCCGGACAATAGCCTTAGTTGGGTGTTAAATCTGTCTTTCTGACCGCCAGATTGCTCATTCAAATTGTGACCACATCATATTCCTCGAGTTGGGCCTTGTGATGGGTCTTCCATCTTTTGGTTGTTCCTTACCAACTTGGTATGTACACGTCAGAACGAGTACAACATAAGACATTTGAATAACAAATGTTATACAAAATATATACACGATAGACGTAGCATTTACTGGACCAGTATTTCATATGATTTTGTAAAAAAAATTCATATGTATTTAATCTTCTATTCAACAATTTTTATATATATTTTGTTATGAGACACGTCACATGTGCAAAGATAACATCATTTTATATATTTGGCGTATAACTCAATGACTAATGAAGTACGTGATGAACAAAATTGGAATAGAATATCCGGCTAGTAATATCAACATCTTTTGTATTTTCTGAGATGATTAGTCCAAAATGACCCTCAAATTGTTGTCACTTAGTAACACCTCAAGGGGTAGTAGGCAATTTACTTTTGTGGTTTAAGATGGTTACAATGGAAGTATAGATCCCAAATTGATTTTTCATTTTCACTTCACATCATAGATAAATATTAAGTGTATAAAGTATTTTCTAAAGATATACAATTAACCGTGAATCACGTATACTCAAGGTTGCAGAAATAGCAAATACTAATCAGGTGGCAACTTATAAATAATACTATTTACCCTAGTTTTGTCCGCGTAGATCTAATTTTCGGCCAAGGTTGTTTTCCATGGATTTGGACAGAATTGTCTTGGCCTAGGGGTGTCTAGCACTTAGGCGACCGATTTTTACTACATTGTGTATATTTCATGTATATCCTTCTTAAAATCTGTATCTCTTTTTAACGAGCATAGTTTTTGCCGTGGAATCATCAATCATGATAAAATATATAAACTCTCCTCTTTTTCAATTTATTAATGACTTAAAAGTCAAAAAAAAAAAAAAGTTGGGACACACCGGTTTTGTTTTATTCAAGCCTACTTAAAAATCTTGCTATATTACAAAAATATTCTGACCCATAGTCTATTTTTCGTCCTACTCAATCTATTACACTATAAGTAAATTTACTTCTTATGAATGATCTTAATTCTTATGTTCAACAAAATCCAATCAGAAAAGATAATTTTTCTTCGACATTTTTTTATTAGTACAATTATATGTACATTAAGTACATGCATTTATACACACTTTAATTTCCGCATAAAATGCACTCATCAACAACCATATTTAATTAATGATCCTATGTTTCTAATTGTACTTGATTTACGGAAGAGACCTTCAAGAAAGTTGGTGGTGGAAGTTTCCATTAGGGCTGTCTGGTAGAATTTCAATTTGGGATAATTACAAAAAGTACCCCAAAAGTTTAACCTAATTACAAAAAAAACCAGGCTGCAAAAATATCCCGAAGGTCTGATTCAATGTTAAAATTAAGGGGTAAACTGTAATATTTTTATAAATATAAGGAGGAATTTTCAAATAATTTTTTGCTTATAAAAGGGGTAATGTTAGACAAAATAAAATTTCATGGGTATTTTTGTAATTTTAAAAGTTAGTTGGGTTCTTTGTAATTAAGTTAAACCTCAAGGGTACCTTTTGTAATTAATCCTTTCAATTTTCAAGGTTTTCAAGTTTCAACCACTAGCGAGTAGCGACTATAAAATTAAATATTTATCTATATATAAATATTGATAAACATGTTACGTGCGTGCCGCTTTCCTTAATCTTGCTTGCACGGAACTAAAGAAATCAGAACAATGTGCACAAACAATCACAAACAACCATGCCATGTGTCACATGTTCATTGACAAAATTGAAATATTATCATGTGTACATAATTATACATTAAAGTTTAAAGAATATTAAAGCCAAATAGATTTTTTTTATCAACAATAAAGTTAATAAAGTTCATTATTTTAATTTCATTAATGCTCACTGCCGATCCTACCAAATTTTTGGCGAGTCCAACTTTAAGATTTGGGCCACATTTATTTTTCAATTGTTTGTCTTTTTTATTTGAGAAATTTTAATTTAAGACATTTAAGAAAAATTAAATGTGATATATTATTAGCAACTAACAAGGCTACAATAGAATTTGAACCTGGGTATTTGTAGTAAAAGACTTTTAAATTTTATTCAGATGGAATACATTAACTACTAACCAAACTTACACTTCATTCATAATCTTATTTACTTTAGATATGTATTATATATAAAAGGTATATAAAAAATATGGGCCCCTAAATTTTGTAATTTTTTTGGGCATATTCCTCTTTCTTTAAGTGTGCTTATGTGTAGACTGTAGTCGACCGACTCGCTCGACTTACATTAGGAGCGTCTATTGGACCCACTTCTCGTTAAGATAATTTTGTTATTATGATTCGTCCCTCAATAATAGAGAATGTGAGTTAGTAAAAACCACACAATACCCTTCTATTGCATACACGTCTCGGTAAGATAAGTTTTATTATTAAAATTAAGAAAGACGCAAAATTTATAGTTTGATTATTAATTAAAGAAAATAAATGTTATTGTCCAAACATAACGAAGATTAAAATTTTAGGCGATGTCTTTTTATCTTATTGGCATTAAAATTCAATAAAAAAAATAAGGAACAAATAGAAACTTTTGGTCATTGAGAACCAAAAAATGAACACACAAACATACCCCCCCTGTTTTTTCTCTCTCTAACCTTATTTCTCTTCCTCTTCTCTCTAACCCCAAAAAAGAAAACCCTAGCATTTTTCTCCCCTCCCTCTCCCTTTCACAGCCATGGTTTGGTCTTTTTGTGTGATCACAGCTGCTCTGTCCAAGAATCTGCATGATTTGTTAAATTTTTGTAAGGGATAATTACAAAAACACCTCTAAGATTTGGACTAATTACAAAAATAATCTATAAATATTTTAAAATAACAAAAAAAAATCCATCAAATTTGATTCTGTCTTAAAATATTTAAGGAAGTAATTGTAATATTTATTTTTATAAATATCATGATTGTAATATTTTTATAAATATCGTGAGTGTTTTTTAAATATTTTTTTGTTATGAAAGAGAGAAAATGTAAAATGAAATCAAATTTCAAAAGGGGGGTTTTTTGCAATTTTCATAATTTATAATCTGAAATGGATTAATGCTAAATTACAAAATTACCCACGAGGTTTACTTTAATTACAAAGAAATACATTATCTTTAAGAATTACAAGTACCCCAATCCCTAAAAAGATGTAATTTGTAAAATTGAAACAAACATTAAGTTGATAGTTGCAATTTTTAAAATATCTGGGTTTTTTTTTAATTAGACCGAGCTTTTGAGTAGTTTGGTAATTAATCCATAGATTAAAGAAATAGAAAATTCTTGAAACCCTCTGTGCTAAGAATTATTCTGCCGCCATCGTCAGTACTTCATGTCGAAACTTTTGATCATTGAGAACACCTATAAATTTTACATTGATATTAGTTTTTTTTTTGTAGTGGATACTTAGATATTAGTAACTAACTAGTATTTCACCCGTGCAATGCACGGAGTATATATTAATAATATATTAATAACATACGAAGGGAACACACACTGGATCGAACTCGGTTCAATTTTTCTAACAATACAAACTTCTATCATTGAAACACAAAGTTAACCCTCTAGTTTTAAAGAGGTTCAAAAGAATATAATTTATATAAAAATTAAAATGTTAAAGTAATAAAGTAAATTAGAAAAATAGAATAATAAATCATAATGACAATACAAAATAACTATTAATTTAAAATTTTCATTTTTAAATAAAATAATAATACAACAATAACGTTAATTGTTCATACTAATTGAAGAAAGAAACTATAATACGTTTTTATTTTGACAAAGTAGCACATAACTAATTGTATTGGATCATTGCTCATTTTTTATAAAATGTATATATATTACTTAGAGTTTGACTAAAAAAACTGAACATTTCCAAAAAATATACAACAAAATAATAAAAATATGAAAATATAAGAAATGCTTTTTTTGTTTTACATTTGAGTTATTGACGACTCTTTATTGATATGTCTTTTCTTGTTTTGAATGACATTAATTAGTATTGGGACAATCTCATCGTTTGTTAGTTTAGAAATTGTAGAGATATTCCTTTCACTATAAATGGGAATATCCAACCCAAAGTAAATGAATGATCATTTCTCTTCCCCCATGGGTTTAGCTTTTCATGCTCATCAAGAATGCCTCAAATCTTATTTTCAATGAAATTATCTTTCTATAAATGACTAAAAATATTGGATATAATCCATATTTTCGAATAGTGTATAAAGAAATAAAATTATTTGTTTAAATATAAGTTATATTTAGTATTTTAATAAATCATAGTCAATTTCTATCAATATTCAATAGTTAAATCAAAATTTTGATGTAGAATTCTTTTGTTGATTTTCTATATTTTCTTATAAATAATACTATATAAAACATAGTTGATCGATATCATATATATAAATGTGTGTATATATATTATTTAACATACATTAAAATAATCTTATATCAATTTATGCATAACATATTTAATAAAATTTATTTAAAAAATCTTATTTAAGAGTAATTTGATATTAAAATTATTTTTATTAAACTACTATTATTCATTTATAATTACCAATCAAGATATTTAAATCAAGTCATTTTTCCATTCCTTGTACATATGAATCATAGAAATAGTAATACTAAATCATTCATTTCCTGTTGTTATTCCAATCATAAATTCATTCAATTCCATCTAATTCCATTCATTCATATCAATCATGCCATAAGAGTTAAATTTATATGTATATTATTTAGTCAAATGCATAAAAATATTACAACATTTTAATATAATTCTAAAAGAGAAAACATACATGATAGTTGGACTAATGGTAGAATATTAATTATGTTGGACCAAGACCGCTGAATGTTTTCTATTTGTTGGAATCAACATTTGTGAAAATCGGCCCATCAGCCAAAATTTGCAAAACCTAAACACACAAAAAAAAATTGTTTAAAGTACAAAACCTAGTCACACAACGTTAAAAAAGAAAAGAAAATAAAAGCAGAACCCTAAACACCTAAATACAACGATACAAAAATCTTAACACACAAGTTTCGTATCCTCTATCAGTCTGCTGCGCCGCTAGGTCATCAACAAAAAAAAATCATCTGAAATTCCACAAACATTCAACACAAACGAACTCAGGTATGCCTTATCCGATTTTTGGAGAGTTCTTCATTTCTTGTTCACAAACAGACACGAATCCAAAATATTTCAAAGATTAATTTCATTTAATTTAATACCGAGAAATTTCTATAGATAATTACCATTGTAGTGTTTTTTAATAGTTGCCATCAAATGAAAAATCCACTGGCTTTTATCTTTTTATAGTGTTTTCCATAATAGAGATTTAGGTTTATTTTATTTTATTTATCAATTAAAATCTTCTTTCTTGTAAAACTCAGATCTATTTTTCTAAAACTATAATCTGGTGTATTTACAACTATAGAGGTTTTAAGGAAATAAAAAGCCTCTAGGATTTTTTTTAATTTAATTTTTCTTATTTTTTATTTTGCTTTCATGATTTTGTTTTCAGGTTAATCCTTTTTTTCTTATTTTGGATGGAAATGGAATCGTTGCCCTGCTGAAGACCCGAAGTTTTAGAAGCAGCAAACAAAAAGTTTCGACATAGCTCAAATAATCCTCATTTCGAGCACAAACTACATCCTTCGGTTTGTTGGTAGTACGATCTCTTCCTTTTAAGAGTCATCATCCTAAAAGAATTGAAGAAGACATTAACAGATGAAAGTCAGAATAGATAGATTTATAAAAAAAAAGCAGTAAAATCAGTATATAAATGATAAGGCCGGATTAGGACTTCAAAAACTACTTTGAAAATAAACTAATTTGTACAATAAATTAGAAACTCACCATTTTTTGAAATTATTTGTGATTTGCATATTACTAAGTAAGATTGATTAATGATTGAGAAAATTCAAAAAACAATTTGGCATAAGTATTTTTAAACATGTTAGATGAAATATGAAAAGTCAGTATTAGAACTTTTGATTCGAATATGTGAAATGAGCATTCCTGGCTAAAATCTTTTGAGCTTCCTTCATATGCATGTAAACTATAAACTCGAACCAGTTGAATTCCAATTACCCAGAATATCTTCGTCAGTTTAGATGGAGCCATGTTGGAGATTTTTGGATTTTTAATCATCAGAAAGTTGTTGTGTTTTATGATCAGTGATGATGAAAAAGATTATCACACTATATTAAATTAAATTGGAAATAGAAATGTCATATAAATAAAACGGAAGTAAAAATTATCATATGCTTACCTCCATATCGTGAAGCACTTTATATTGAAAGTTATCGCTTTTTTTTTTTTTGAATGATTGAATGTTGTAGCATCTGATCAATCTCAATTTCACTGCTGCTGATCCTTTGAAGGTTTAATTACCTTTACCCACCAGAATAGTGGAACCATGGATCTGTGTTTTGCATGTTCATTTTTTTTTGTAGTATTTACTTTTGTCGTTTTTTTTTTATCTGCAGAGGTTTGGGATCTGTGATTTGAAATGGCTATAATTATTCCTATTTATAACGGAGAATGTTTGAATTTTGAAATTTTAAAAATTAATTAATTATTTGATTATATTTATCTTTATGAAAAGCATCAGGTCTTCTCAATACAACATATTACATTGAAGGTGATTAATTGGCTACATGTTAAATTTTGAAATTTGAATTTGTTTCGGGAATCAATGCAGCTTTTAAGCAATACCGATGCAGATATAATTAATTATGTAAATCAAGACATTGAATTATGATTTTGTGTGTTTTCCAAGCAATTCATCAAATTATTTATTATAAACAGCTTTTCTCGGGGCTCAATACTGCATATTGCAATCAAGCAACAATTCAACAATTTATTCATACAGACTTACTATTATTGGCAAGCTGATTTTGACGGGAACTTTCCCTATTTAGAGACTTTCTTATTTATATGTATATATAGACTAATCTAACTTTTTCCTTTTTACAACAATAAAGTTCAACGAAGCTTCAGTAATACTTAACACAAGATTCTTGAAACATAAGCCAGAATTATTCATTATATCATACTTAAAACCAGTGTTCTAAAAAGCGCTAAACGCTAGTCGGACAGTAGACTGGGGTTAGGCGGGAACTGTGCAGGCTAGGCGGGGTTAGGTGCGGGGTTAGGCGAGCTTAATCGTAACAATAACGTAAGCGGACAATGGGAATCTAGCATCTAGACGGGGACTAATCGGGACTAGTGACAGTGCTTAAAACTGCTGCAGCTCCATTCTTCTTCGTCCCTGGCCCATCTAATTAGTTGCTCCGATCGTTCAGAAGCTGGCCGACGGTGGGATGGAAAAGAAAGAGACGGCATCGAAGGCTTCGCTGTATAGCTTCTCCTCGAGAATAAATTCGAAAGACTTGACGAGGGTTGCCCCAGGGAGAATCCCTTGTTCATGTATCTCAGCTTAAACGTGGATATGTTAAGATCCAAGCTGTATACATCAAAGATGAGGTAAGCTTTCATGGTGTCCCTATTTTTCCCTGTTTGAAGAATGCAGAAATTGCAATCATCAAAAAGGGCGATACTGTACAGACTCGGGCTACCATTAACACGAAACGACGATAATCCCGGATAGGAAAAACGCCGTCTCGTGAACACATCAGTGCCTCGTTTATCGCGGTAATCGCCAAAATCACGATTGGGATTAATATCAAAAGCGTATCCAGGGGTTAAACATAACTCACTCCCGATTACTGCAATGGCACCGCCATCGCAATCAATAGACGAAGCGCCGTGAAAGAGATTCAGCCGCTCCCATTTCTCACCGTGAGGGAAATCGAGACTAAAGAATCCTATCGGTTTGGAGGAAGAAGACAGACATATCCAGGCCCGGAATGCCCAACAAGCCGGTGCCTAGGAGCCCATTTTTAAGGGATAATTACAAAAAGCCCCTAATGTTCAGGCTAATTACAAAAAGGGTGGCGCTATTCGCACCTCATTTTCCTCTAAATACACCCTTTCCATCTAATTACATAAATATCATAAATTTAAAAGACTATAATGCCCTTAGTAACATATTTTAATTAAAACAAAATTGAAAAATATCATCTTCTTCGCATCATGCCCGCCATCGTTAACTGATTTGTCGTACCAACCAAACCAACCCCCCAAAACCATTTCAATTATTTGCTAATACACCGATTTAGTTACACTTGTTATCAGATGCAATTTCTAGTAAATCACAAATGAAAAAAAAAAAAAAAAGCATCAAAGAGCCCATTATTGGATTTTTTAAGTTTGTCAATTTTGGAGACCTTGCAGATCTCATGAAAATCTTGTTTCTTTATTAGTGGTTCATTATCCTCTTCCATTATAATTGTTGTGATCATACTCTTCAAAATGGTTGATCTACTCTTACTTGTAATTTCAAAATAAAAAATTCTTTATCAAGAAACAGGTTCAACTAACCTTCAAAAGAAAAGAGAGAACTTTCAGGGAAGAAACTTACGAGGGAGAGAGATTAATATCGTTAGGGTTTGAAAGGGTATTTTGGGAATAAAAGGGGTGTATATAGTAAAAAAGCTGAATAAATTTAATTGTGGGTGGGTGTATTTAAAAAATGGGTGTATTTAGAGAAAATGGGGGTGTAAATAGCACCACCCTTACAAAAAAACCAAGATATTTTTGGAAATTACAAAAAAAATCCTTCTAAATATTTTCATAAAATCCTTATAAATAATGACAATTTTTAGGAATATTCTTTTACAGATTTTGAGGTAATATATATTTTTTTTCATTGTGTTAATACTCTTCATTTTACTTGGTTTTTTTTTATAGCTTTTGCTTAGTATTAGATTAAGCTCGGAGTGACGTAATAATTTGTGCAATTGAAATTTTGTCTTTGTTGTTGTCAAAAAAAAATTGGGAATTAGTATTACCATTGATTTTCGGCCCTTGATTAATATTAATTTTTTAAGACAAAAAAAATTGGCCTATAAGAGCCCTTTTTTGATAATCTGCTTAGGGCCCTGTGTTTCAGGGGTCTGGCCTAGCGGGATCGTATAGCTCAAAATCACAAGTATCATCAAAATTGTTATCGAATACAATTATAGATGAAATTACGAGGATTTTTTTCCCGTCAGGGGTGGGAATGGCTATGGGGGAACGCTTGTAGTAGTGCATAGAAGGGGCTTTCTGTAGGTTGCTTTTGTCCAATCTCAGATTTGAAATTCGATCGATTAAAGAAGGTAACTCATAGGTAAATACTGATTTGCGTTCCTTTTCCTTGTGCTTAGATCCAAATGTCCCTCAAACGCGTAAACGTCGAACCTAAGACACAGAAAGCGGCATCGGAAAAATCAGGAAGAAGCGTAGTGTACCTAGAGGTAAAATCAACACTGGTATTCTTCGTCAGATCTACAATAAATATGAAGTAACGAAATCCGCCGCTTCTGCAAAAAACACACAATTTTCTCCAGACTGATGATGGTGATGATGATCGAGCAAGGTGACGCGCAGCATATTCATCTCCTTTTGAAGATAGAGATCGTTTAGCCATGAGAGGTATAGAACCCTAAACCCTAGCCGCAATTTGAATTTGAAACAAATAATTAATGAGCAAGTCTCTTGTGAGACGGTCTCACGGATCTAAATCCGTGAGACGGACCTCCTAAGGGCTCCGTCTTGAGAACATGAACCATGAAAATAAATTTAAAAATAATAATGAACCATGAAGAAACAAAAATAAACCCTAAAAACATGAACCATGAAGAATAAACCTGAAAAACAAAAATAAACCCAAAAAATAAAAAATAAACCCTAAAAAAAATTAAAATCCTAAAAACCCAAATCAATTAAATATAAACCAAAGAAACAAACTAAACCCTAAAAAAACAAATATAAACCCTAAGAAAAATAAAATCTGAAAAAAAAAACCTTTAAAACTTTGTGTAAGGGCTCCGTCTCACGGATCTAAATCCGTGAGACCGTCTCACGCAAGTTTTTGCCATAATTAATTAATCTAACTTGAAAATGGGGTTTTTTAACCTATATATTTTATGGACCGATGATGGAATATATATAAATTACGGATAAATGGATAATGTCCTTTTGGGAAACGCAAACTGCTTAGCCCATTCCTAAAAAAAAAACTGCTTAGCCCATTAGGAACATCAATTGGGCCCGAGCAAAAAGAACCAAAATAATGGGCTTCTGAGGTAGTGGATCCAGCCCATTTACGGATATATCTACAGATGTTTTTTTTTTGAGGGAGATATAGCTACATATATAATAACTTCAACCTTTCCGACATTTTTGGTCCTCGATCAATTTTCTAGGGTTTTGAAGAGCGATAAACCCCCATCGTCACTTTTCTCTAGGATTTCACCATGAGCAGATCAGGGCAGCCTCCGGATCTTAAGAAGTAAGCGTCTTAGACTAATATTTTACGTTTACCTTTTATTTTTTCTGCAAGAGTATATGATGTTTGTGCTTAACTAACCTTTTTTCTTTTCCTGACTACAGGTACATGGACAAGAAACTACAAAGTGAGTTCTCGATTCTCCGTCTTTTTTTTTTCCTGAAAAAATATGTGATGTGTTGAGATATATGATTTTTTATTTTTTTTGTAAAATATGTTTCTGTCAGTGCAATTAAATAAGTTAGTCTTTCCTCTTTGGTTTCATTGAACAGTAAGGAAGCTATGGTCAGGACCATAATATAGCTTCGGTGTTGAAAAATAGCTGACTCTTGATGGTGGATTCGAGTTTAATGTTTTGAGGAATAAATTTATTAGTTATTTGCATCATGTAATGCATAAGTTGCTAATTTTTCATATATATATTTATAGGAATTGAAGATAAAAATTTTGTGATGTTGTAGATTTTAATGAGATGTAACGAGACAAAAATTGGAACTGAAAGTTTTGTCTCATAGTCCAATGTCGTATAAACCTAAATATGACATAAATATGTAACATGCTTATATTGTATAGTGATCTCATGTCCTACTTCGGTTTTGTATGAATAGGTGGGAAAGTGCTTTAAGAGTTGTTGGTATTTGCCTGCTGTGTTAGAGTTTACTTGCATCTCTAGCTTTTAAGTTTTATGCCTTGTGCAACTTATAGAAATGCCAATATTGTGTTGAGAGTGGTGATGACATAAATTATTTTTTGAGCAGAAGTTTTTGGTTCTCATCTTCGGAAACTCTGATTCTACTAATTATGTTCCTTTCTACTTATACTTGGATTTATTTCCGTGATAAGAGGTTAGACCGTGTCACTAATATTTTCAAAAGGCTGTCAATACATTTAGTGAGTTGAGTTTTAGTAAGCTCTCCAGTGCATCAGTTGTTAAAACATAGTCGGTGTGTTGAGGATTTTCATATGCAGCCAATATTTGGACTGCCTGCTGGTTGCTAATATTTGTTTAAATCATGATAGATCGGTTTAACCATTTTGACCAGTTTGATTTACAAAACATACATATTGTTTATGGAGCTATTGACCCAAAGTTCTGTGGGCTCCTCCTTGTATTCACTCAAAAGAACGCAAAATGTCTCACATGAATGAGAAACATAGGCTATGTATGGTTGTCTTTTCAAATACCAATTTGCATTTTCCAACTATTCTGGAAAATGGATTTATATTTGTTTATTGAAGTTCTCATCGGAAATAGTCATTTTCAATTTTCACTTTTTTTGGAAATAGGATTTTGGAAACCCAATCAAACATTTTTTCACTTTAATTTCACACATCTATGTGAAAACACACTTCAAAAACTATCACCAAACAAGTTTTCATAACAATGACACATCTATATAAAAATTACACGCTACAAACTATAACCAAACGTATTTTCATGACAAAACATGGAAATTCCAACAACAAACCAAACATATTTTCATTTTTCACACAAAACACAATAATTTCTCAAAATTCATTTTCTAACACTAGAAACTAGAAATTGGTCATGGAATTACATCCATACAAGGCCTTAGATAATTTTTTCAGGTGCAAACTGAAACTTAAAACAGTTGCATATTCTGTTAATGGTAGACAAGTTGCTAATTGGCATTTTCTTATGTCATAAATTATGTGTCTTTTGTAGTTTGTAATTGTGCGAACTGCCACCTTTTGTCTTTTGTAATTTTACCTTCTGCCCCTGTGCTTTGTTTGGTCATTTTTGCCCACCTATAAACATCTATCATATGTTTAAAAAGTTCATTTTCTAATGTATTTCAGTAAAGCTTAATGCCAATCGTATGGTGATTGGAACCCTTCGTGGCTTTGATCAGTTTATGAACCTGGTGATCGATAACACTGTTGAAGTGAATGGAAATGAGAGAACTGACATAGGCATGGTGGTGAGTCGTCTTAGTTTCATTAATCCGTAGTTTTATCAACACACAATGCTCAAAACTCATGATTGTTTTGTCTTACGGATTCTTTTCTATTGCAGGTCATAAGGGGAAATAGTGTGGTTACCGTTGAAGCTCTTGAGCCGGTTGCTAGAGCGCAATGATTTGTATATGTTCATGTATTGCATTCAGACTAATTTGTAGTGACAGATGATGTTGAAGTTGAAATTGTTGTTTTAACTGCTTTTTAACCGTTTGTTGTCACTGATAAGCTTTTTTCAATTTTACCCGACAGAATGATTTGAAATGTTAGGTGTGAGGCGGGTTTTTTTTTACTGTTAACGTATTACTTGGTTCTAGCTTCTAAATATCTATATATGTATGTTGTGGTTGTGGAAAGTAAATAACGTATGGAGCTCCTATCAATACAAAAAAAATGAATATTTTAAAGTATACTGGATTACTGCAGGCCAGGAAGTAGTTTCTAATATCTAAGATGTGGACTTATTTTTATTTACAGATTACTTACTAAGGTTGTGGGAAACTAGAATTGAAAGAATGATTCATTGCTAGTTTTACTTGCTGCAATCCTAGTTAACTTATTATGGTATCGAAAGAATTCGGCTATTCAGCGTTTAATACCTCGTTTGGTTGGGGTTAATGGGAGGGATATCACATCTTTTTTTAATATTTCATATATAATATGTTGTTTGGTTCAAAGTTGTGAAGGCCATGAAATGGGAAGGGTCCGGTCCACTATCAATTGTGTATACCATATCCCACCAGGGGGTGGGATATATTTTCACTCCCTTTCTGACACATATCCAATAGCCCAATCCATCAAACAAACACAATAATAGGGTTTATTATATCCAACTAATAAGGTAGGAAAAGAACTTAGGAATTAATTATACACATAACCATCCTGCAACCAAACGAGTTTATTATGGATATGAGGCAATATTATTATGAGGCAATATTATTTGAGGACTGTTTCATGGATCTAAGATAATTTTATGATCCATGAAATTGTATTTGTACTAATTTTTAGACTATATAAAAAATAATTTTATGTTACCTAATTGATATAAATTAGAAAATAGTTATTTAATAATAAATAATATATTTTTAAATTATTAAAGTTCTTGTTTTATTAGTTATACAATATTTTATTAATACTTATAAATTGTTTTTGGATATTTTGTAGATTATTTAAATATTATAAAAAAAATATTAATAAGTATTATTTTGGAAATATTATACAGATAACTGTAAGACGTATACTAAACGTTTTACTTAAAAAATATGAAGTTTTACGTTGCGTTTCAAAATGTGTACGGAAAACATATTTCCAATTATTCATGCGTGTGGGTATTATACAAATGTAATACGCGTTTTAACTAACAAAGACTATAATAGCCTACCCTGAATATTTGCTTTTAAAAAACTTAACGTAATTTTGGCCAAGATTATTTAGATTTTTATTGTACATTGTGTGTATGTCTTATTGTTTAAGAAACTTATAAAATATCGACTTTTATTTTAAAATTAAGTTCTTATGCGCTCGAATAATATTAAGATAAAGAAGCTTATCAAATATTTATAATGACTAATGATAATATTAAAATTAAATATGATAAAAAAAATAGAGGAATTTTATCATTTTATGCATTGTTATTGTTGTAAGATATTAAGATCTTAGACTTCTTTAACAGGAAATTAAGGAGTTATCAACTAGTTTTAAAGATCTTAATGTTTTTTTTTTTTATTTTGACCTTAGTAATGAGAAACTTATTATTACAAATAGCTTACAAACTTTGTAATTAATTTATTTAAATGCTTAAAAACTTATTCTTAAAATATCTTTTATAAGTTCAAAAACCATCTATTTATTTATGTTTTAAAAGGTTTAACTGATATTATCAATTTATCATTGTGATGTGCTTAAACACTTCCCTTGAACCCATGAGCATTACCTACAAAGCTGGGAGGATCATGACGTACACACTTCGACGCTAAAATCAAACAAAATCAACGTATGAGTTGTAGCGTTTCAGGAATTCCAATAACTCAACTCATCCAGACCTGACCACGACAGACCTATCGTATGGGCAAACTTTACCAGTCCGGCATAATTAAGGTCGTTTCAGGCTTTCAGCTTAGGGTTTTCGCAAATAAACTCTAATCTCCAGGTCTGACGCGCTATGTCCAAGCTATACCATTCCTGAAGCACCTTAGGTCGGCCAAACCAGACCTGGCCAAAGTCCAATCTGCCAATTCGACCCAGTCTACCATGTGTCAATTGTCATGGCTAATGCCATATCACATGGAAGCCTAAAAACTCATATTTGAATTTTTTTTATCAAATGCAATAAAACATGTTATAACTTTTCAAGTATTTTATATAAAATCAGAATACATTTACATTATGTGTGTTTCTCCTCTTATATAATTATTGTTTTTGAGTAGTGATTGTGAATTAATAAAAAAATGAAATTGGTTGAAAGTGGAAATTGCAGTGACGTTGGCTACGATTGTAGTTGTAATTTTAGTTTGATGAGCAACCACTGCAGTATGTAGTGGTTGCTCGTGCCCGATTTTAGTTTTTTTTGGTGTGTTACAGTCTCCTTTAAGAGATCAAGTCTTGAAGTCTCCGGCGTGGAGTGGGTAGTTTTGGGTGGGTAGTTTTTTAGTCACGTGAATCAATTGGTTTTACCAATTCCCCCAACTCTTAGTTAGTCTTGTCGGCTCTTGGCAGTTTAGGCTACGATTGTAGTTGTAATTTTAGTTTTTGAGTTGTTTTAATATAATTCTATCGTTCAAAAAAAAAAAAAAAAAAATTGCAGTGACCGCCAAATCGAGTTCGAAATTTGAACAGTGGCTCATTCACAAGTCACAACGGCCACAAGCCCATAGAGCGTTGGTTTGCTCCTTTTTTCAGCCATTGGAAAAATGAAATTCACTTTTGCTTTTTAATTTTATTTTTTAATTCTCTGTGTTTTGAGCTGTCCCTAGAGCCCGTTACAGTTTCCCTTTTGGGTTTTTTTTTTATGATATTCTAATAAACAAATTACACCACCTTTTTATGTTTATTATTGGGAAAAAAGAAAAAAGAGAATAGTTTGGATATTTGTGGTGTGGTCCTTAGATCATGTAAAATAATAGTTACTTGAATTATAAATTTGGAATGTGAAATACAATTTGATGTGTTCATCGCACATTAAAAAGATGATTGAAAACATGAGGTAATTCTGTGATTTTTTTTTTAAATATGAGGTAATGTTGTGAATTTTTTATTTTTAAACTAGCTAGAATCTTCTAGTTTGAATTATGTTTCATTATTGCGTTTCATTTTATATTATCAAATACACGCCCATCAAATGTAGATTACACTGTAACACTTAGAATACGAGATAAAATAAAACTCAAAATAGAGATATAGGACAACCTTAAATGATTGTCACATTTTGTTCAAATATATCAATTATGAGTTGTCTCACTTTAATTAATTAGAGGAAGAAAGTCAACTTATAAGTCTAGTGAGCTAGTCCACTTATCATCAATTGGTTTTAAGATAAAACAAGTCCCCCGAATTTAATATGATATTAAAACATGCCCGATGCTCGGTCCGGGTGGGCAGGCCATCCATACGATGGAGCATGAAGGATCCCGTAATGATGGATATGATACCAGATTTACTATTCCATTTCATGTTTTGTTGGATAAATGACGTGTGTCTTTGAGATAAATATGTGTCGTTGATTGTTTGAATGTATCTGCACATGTAATTCATCTAGACGATGAAATACAAAGTGAAAGTAAAATATATGCCGTTTCTTTATATATATATTTTTAAATTCTTGATACTGACTTGGTAATTGTCTCTTTTCTCATAATGGAAAAGAAATAGTTGTAATTATATATGTAACCTGCCCGCGGATAGGATCAATTATGTTTGCCACTAATCATGTCTTAATGCACAGCTATTTGTACACAATCCCCAGCACTCTACACTACTTTGGTACAAAATCTGTAATATTTTGGCGCAAAATTTACATTTCATCTCCCGTAGTCTGCATTACTTTATGCACTAAAAAGAATATTCTTTAACATTCTTTCTTTTATTTTGATTTTTATTATTTTACCTATATAAAAAATTTATATAAGTAATTTTATTTATTATAAAATTTATTAATTTTTTTATTTTTAAAATTAATCAAATTGAAAAAAATAGAAAATTTAATGAAATTAAAATAAAAAATATTGTATCTGTTTTTATTTGTATTTTCAATAATTTCACTTTAGTTATTTTATGTAATTTTGCCTATTTTATGTCGTTTTTATCGTTGTTGTAATTTTATGTTTCAGTATTTTGTAATGTATTTTATGTGTAGTATTTTAAATCTTATAATATTATCCAATTACATACCATATTTTAAAAAAATTATCACCTATAATTGAATTGATTTTAATATTATTTTCTACTATTTTCTAATTAATAAAAATGCCTTTTAAAAGAAATTAAATTTAAGCAAAAAAAAAAAGATAGTGCAAAATTTAAATAACAATTCATAAAATTACATATTATATTATTTAAAAAATTATCACATATAATTAAATTAATTTTAGTATTATTTTTATTAGACCACCTGAAATATAACATTAATAATAATATTTAAAGTTAAACAAATCCAAAATAAATTTTAAGAAAAAAGGCAAAAAAAAAAAAAAATAGCGCGCTACAGTGCTACGCCATTTTTTGGCGCAACACTGTAGCCAATGCTAAAATAGCGCCCATATTGGCGCAGTGTTGGAGAAGTATAATAGCGCTGGGCGCCATTTTCCAGCGACTCGCTGGAGATGCCCTAAATTAATATTTTCAAATATCAACAATATATTGTGAGATGAATGATTTTAATCATGCAACTTAACAGAAGTAGCTGCCAGATAAATGATTCTATCATTCTATGCTTCTTAAGCTGCCAACCTTAGATTTTTCAGTCTTGATATGCCTTAAAGAAGTAGCTAATGGAGGAAAAATTTATTTTCCCATATCCAAACCATCACTATGGTATTAATAACTTCCATTATCAATTAAATGCTTCAATTAAAATCATCAGTTAATATGGTATTATGCTGCCTCTCATGCCTCATCATGGGTGCATCAGTGAAATATAATGCATGTGAATAATTATAATTATTCCTACATTCAATATTATCCTTTTTCTTATTCTTTTATTTTTGTCTAATTAATTATGTTGTCTTCTCACAGAAACAATGCTTACCAAATTATGAAAAGCTAATATTACATGTATGATGACAAACTATAATGTGCTTCCTAGTTTTAAGGACCTCTAGGCCTTCAATTTTGCTTGAAAGAAAGGAATTCCCTATTAGCGTGATAATTTCTGATAGAAGACATTACAAGAACCTAACACTATAAGCGGGTTGGAGTTGAGATTTAGTGGTTCATGAGCAGAATTGGGTTGAGGTTAACTTGAAATGACACGATTAAACCAATTTGACCTGATTGTGTTCTTATTTATATTGTTTTTTGCAATATTTTTTATTGATCGTATATGTTGTTAATATAATGATTTAATTTTAGAAAATTAGTAAATATAATTTTCGAATTAAAAATTAACTCTATAACACATAAATAAATGAGTTATTTATATTTTCAAAATATATACATGTCGTTTTGGGTCGACCTGAAAAATGTAAATAATAAACATGTCGGGTTATGGTTGAGAAATCTGACACAAATAATTGAACAAATTAAGTTAGTGTTGAGCAACATGACACGAATTACATAAATTTTATGTCTCAATTACACTACATGTGAACCCAAATATGATGCGAATTGTCACCCATATTCCCAATAATCAAAATCTTTTATTCCAATTTTATGTTTCATCTTATACTCCTACGAATTATGTAGGTTTTGTATATGATACACTTAGAACACTACATTTGGTGTAGCATATACAATTCGCATGTCATGCTTATTGTGTGAATGCAATATTACAAATGTCCCACTTCCTGAAAAACAGGACATTTGGATTGTGGATGTTGTACCAAGTATAGTGTTCTATTGTATTGTAACATCTATAAAACCAAATTGTTTAAAAGCCACATGTACAAAAATGATACCATCATGTAAACCACACACATGACATTTACTGTCTTATTGATACCATTAAAATAGTAGATAATCAAACACTAAGTGAAACAGAGAATCTCAATTGTATTCCCAGTTCAACATGAAATAAGGATGTAATAGGCCAGCCAGACCCGACCCCAATATTTTATGACAATTTATTTTAAAAAAAAAATATATTTAGTAGCATTTTCTGCATACCACATATATTTTAATTTTTAAAATAATAAATCGAGTCTAATGGATCTATCCATTAGAGTTCTTAAAAATCTTGACGGGTGGGATCTCGGGTCCATACAGATTATCACTCATGCATTACCACCTTAGTAGGAAATCCCTCTCCCCCCTCTCTTCCTCCTCCCCCTCACACACACACTGAGAGACAGACATTCACACCATATTACATTCTTGATTGCTCCATATAACATCTAATGGTCCTATCCAAAGCAACTCCACCTCTCAAAGAGTAAATGTATACGTTACCAAAAGCACACTCATAAAGCAATCAAAAACAAAAGATATAAATAATGATGTCCACTTCTCAACTTCCCACAAACCCCCTTTACTTCAATCCAACTCTTTCAAATCCCTAAATTAAATTTCTCCAAACCCTAATTCCCCCAATCTCCTCCAAAACCCACCAACCCACATTCCCCATTTTCCAAATGACAGATATACTTCTTCATAAATGTTCCCCACCTCATGGATTGCCTTCGCCTTCAAGCTCCATTAACTGCGCAACAACACCTAAAAACAATGATGGTTTGCGCCAACAAACTTTTCTGAATCACGCGTCTTTTATTAACAGTAGCGATGTAGATTTGTACAGGAGAAATAGTTTTACGGGTAGAGAAATACAAGAAGAAAGGGGGGAGGGAGATCAGGTGTCTGTTTTGGCTGTTTTGTTGACTGTTTGTAGGAAATCTTTGGTGGGTTGTAATAGTACGCGTGGTGAAAGTATTGGGGTTGAAGAGCAATTAATGGAGATTGGGTGCCCTACAAATGTTAGGCATGTTGCTCATGTTACGTTTGATAGGTTTAATGGGTTTCTTGGTTTGCCTGTTGAGTTTGAACCTGAAGTTCCCAGGAGGCCTCCTAGTGCTAGGTATGTTATTTTATTTATTTTTAATTTAAATTGTTTTGTTGATTTTTGGATTTGGGTTGTTTTATTTTTTTTTTTAAGTAAAAGGCCGGAGGCCAAAATAAATAAATAAAGAAAAATAGAATGTTGATCACAAGGCCGATCCATTAGCTTTAAGATGGGCGCCGTTAAAACCTTCTAAGGTAAAACCCACCCTTGTGGGAAAAACCCTTAGAAGGAAAAAGAGTACCCGATAAGAATAAATACGAATAATCCAAGCGCAAACAACACAAGCAATTTGCATTTGAAGGAAAAAATGAACTAATATCTAATATGGTAAAGAAAGTACGATCGAAGAGCAATAACATCACGAAGGAAGTTTGGAGCGACATCCCACCAAGTGTTACCCACCACATAAGCTTGCTTTTAGCAAGGGCATCGGCGTAGCTGATTAGCCTCACGGAAAACGTGAGATGCCCTAAAAATGAATTCGACGGAGAGGCGACGATATAAGAGTAAAAGTCGCCCTTTAAGGACCCAAGGAACATCGGCTGAAAATGAAGAGAAGATCGAAATGATATATGAGGAATGCTTCAAGCAAATAAATTGCCATCCCTTATCAAGAGCAATTTCAAGCCGTGATGGCCCCCGTAACTCGCGTAAAAGCGAACCCATTGACACAGGTGCAAAGTAAAACAACCAAGAACGAAGCCATGACAATTACTTTAAAACACCTCCACACGTTGAGAATCCCCGGAGACCCCATGGCACTCCCATCCGTGTTAATTTTAATCCAAACAAAGCGGAGGAGA